>JASANE010023608.1:0-35472 GCA_030248225.1 Trileptium ribeirensis
CTGAAATATAACTAAATACAGGGCATTAGCATTGAACATGAACATTGCTTTAGTAACCGTTTTTATTCTAACTAATACGGTACATCGCCGGTCACAGTAAGGTGGTTTAAATTTGCTTGGATATAAAGTTTCACAATTTCCGCGTAGAGCCGGAAAAATCTGACTGTTTTACTCTAAAATTTTGAATTTACATCATAAGTTCCCAGAAGAAACTTCAGTGATTAATGAACATTATTTTACTGTACTCCGAATCGCACCAAAAACGAAAATAATACAAATACGTAACAGAGTTAATAATTTCAAAATAAATGTCTGCAATCGCATCAAATTCAAATTATTAGCAACCATAAATTTTGCCAAAACTAGTCAAAATTTTAGACAAGGCAGCAACACAAGTTTGTTACATACACATTGAACTGGGTTCAGAGAATTTTGTTTTCTCATTGTTTTTTCCATTTTGTGTTTTCAGAATTTAGAGGTGCTCCTCTTCCAACCACGTATTTCAACTAAAATATAATCTGACTTGAACAAGCGGTACTGTACTCCCTATATGTGGCTAAGAGGTTAAAGTTGTCTGTGAGAACACGAACTAGGGACATTCAAGTGTGCAGGGTGCGTTTGGAAGTCTTGTTCACGAAAACGGTGGCTCTAAAATAGCGAGGAAAGCCACGACCTGGCGCTGGCCTCTCACGAACTGCGCGAAGACCAAGTATAATGGGCATACCTCTCCTATAACGAAAGCAACAACTATACAGGGCATATATATTATTATATAAATTCCTTGGCTCTTTTATTTTTTGCGCAAAAAATAAAATGAAGCCACAAGGACGGTGTGTTACGTCTGTCCTAGCCGGCATGTGGACAGATTTTGAATTTAGTTACGTTAAATCACCAAAATTGCTGTCTAGAAATTTTTCCACTAATACTAAATTTGCCTAGATTTCCAGAAATGATTCACAAAGCGCACAACCGAAAAACCACGGAGGTTGCGACACTTTCAGGCATTTATTTACTTTCACACATAAGCGACATACTTCTGATTTATAATTTTATCTAATTTTTAAGGGTGCTACGTCATTTTGTTTGTGACAAAATTATGCTACATCACTGCTTAACATCAAGTATGAAGCGACGTTTAAAAAATACAGCGTTTGCCAAAAGCAAGTTTAAGACATTTAAGCGTCCGTATTTAACAACCAAGACAGATAATCTTAAACGGTTTTGTTTTTGTTGTAGGCCAATATTAACATTTATTATTTACGAGAATTAAGGACAAAGTATTGCATATTCGGCTGTACTCATAACTGGACATGCCAGTGCTGTTATTCGCTCCATTCTGACTCCAAACTGTCTGTGGTTCGCTCTTTTCTCAAAATCAACAACAGATTCAAGGAAACTGGTTCAGTTGCGGATCTTTACCGTAGCGGCAGACCCAAATTAGTTAACATTCCTGAATGTGGCGACGAAATTGCTGATCGCTCTCGAAATCGCCCAACAAGGCTACTAATCCACTTGGTGTGTGACTTGGGACCTCCAAATTGCTACGGCTCATCGCTCTTTTCCATTCGCATAGTAATATACACTATACTATATCATACGAGTTAATATGGCAAAACCAACATCCTATAATACTGTGAATACTAAAATGGGAATGAATTTCTATTTCAGTAGTACATTTGTAACTGATTTGAAGATCAAGCCAGTAATACTCTCCTCCTTTGTAAAAAGTTACAAATGATCAACGAAAATGCTAAAAAATTAAGTATTTAGTTAAAGCACACCGTATATTTTAGCTGCAATACCGAATTTTTTATCGAAAAATAAAATAGTACGCTCGCGCTTGCTAAAAATAACACAAAACTGTTCCTTCTGAAAACACCAATGTGTATGCATATTATGTGTGCCTAAGTTTATATTCTGGCTGCCGAAGCTAAACAACAATTAACTTATCTGATCTGCAGAACGTGGGAGGAATAAAGCTGAGTATAAATTTTAGCTGTAGAGGAGCATATTCGTTGTCATTTTTGCAACCAGCTTTTTAAATGATTTTGCTCTTATCAGCAACTACATGTTGACTTATAATGTCTATCAATTATTCTATTCAGCAGTGTTTTTGCAAGACTTACACTTGCACATATATCGGGTTGGTTTATCTAACTTTGATTTAATTATTTTTCTTTTTAGTTTTCCGAAGCCGTTCAGTTTCTAGCTAGTTGCTGATAGCAACATTTATACTATAATTATTATACTCAATGTTATGTATATATTATATGGCACGCTTATTAACTTATTAAGGCTTGCGGTATGATACAATTTTCATCAATATCAATATTGTATGTAGTAAAGATATTGTTATTTTGAGGTCTTGTTCATGTCAAGAGTGAAGCATTAGAATACTGACAACGAAACAATTGCAAACTGCAGCAACTTTACCTGATAATATCAGTATCACATGTGAACACCCTGAATCAAACTTCCGACACACCGGTAATAAAAAGTGCCGAACGCGTTGGAACATTGAAATGCCTCGCTGTGTCGTGCTCACCACAAGCTCTAAAACACTTTGAGATAAAGTTTGTTGCATTTCGTTTTTGGGAGAGATTGATTTTCAATATAGTCGTCCGGAGCTGCCATTCAGCCCAGTAAAAATCCCGGTCCCGCAGCATCTTCCTTGAAATAGTCAGGAAAGAGGGCGTAACTCACAGTAAAGTGACAACACTCGACTGTTACAAAGTTTGCGTTTTTTATCGATTAATTTACGATTTCATGGGAGTCTACCGTTGACATATAAAATATCACAGTATAATCATAAGTTGCATTATTGTTTTAAAAAGTTACAAAATATTTACGGAGTAGTTCAGGATTTCCAGCTGGATTCTGAACTGTCTACTGTAGTCACATGCTCTTAACCTCCTCACCGCAATGCACTTATATATCATTGGTTATGCGCTGCAACGCCATATATTTTAAAGTATTAGATATTTTTGGCTGCGTTTGCTGTGTCAATAAATGCTGGATTTAGCTTACAATATATATGCATTCACTTATTTCAAAGCTTTATTCGTGTGCTAATTGAGCCTTTCCGAGTATAGCGAGCGAAGTACTTTCATATAGCGCTCTATTCACCTAAAACTCTTTTTGGCCGTCTGGGCGGGCCTCATAACTTAGCACTGTATTGATAGATTTTCGCAAATTTTTGTTTAAAACAGAAGATAAATTTATAGTATAATTTGACAACAGCGTTTATAATCAAACAACAGTCAAATTTATTGTCAAATTTGATTCAGTTGAGTCGGTTACAACATGACCATGGGGTGGTGAGTCAAATTTTAGCAAGTCTATTCAATTGTTTTTGACACAGCAAGTGAACCAGTCTTCTACTAAATATGAGTCTGATTGCCTCAACTTTAATTTAAGATGGACTCAAACTAAAGTTAGATTTGGCCCATTTTCTGAATCAGTTTGTGAGCGACTGATTGCAGCGTATTTCAATTCAACATTTTTACTTTGCAGTAAGCGCTCACTTGGGTTATAATTGGTTTCAGATTAAAACATTTGTGTTTAAATCCTCGAGTTTGGATACAAAATACATAAGTATTATTTTGTATATACATATATATTATGTGTATATTTTATATACTAGATTTGCAATCAATTTTCTCCACAAGGACGACGTTGATCAACGAACCATGAAGTTATTGCTTATCATAAAATGCATGAGATATTAGACCAATTTTGAGACTAAAAATTTCCAATAATTGAAAACAAAAACCAAAAGAGTCAGTCTGGTGTTCATTAGACCAAAATGACGATGTAATCAATTCATTTTATCCACCTGATTGACACGAAGACTCAGGATTGAATAATAATTTGTGTAGACTAAACTACGGAATGACACAATGAATGACAAGTGAATTGGAAAATTGCTTAAAAAATTTACACTCTCTTTAGTTTCTGCTCCACCGATTTTGTCTCCATATTGGTAGTCTGAATCTTGCTTGGAGTATGACCGTCGGTGCAGTATAGTGTAATAAAATATTAGTAAACTGGATACCTGGTTTAGTAAAAGAAGTAGGATAATTTCATCTTGAATGCCTAATATTGTTTTCATAGATAGCCCAAATTTGCTATTCCAGAATATTCAGGGAGCACGCACTAAATTTTCAAAGATATTTTTCTCTTCCGAAAGCTTCTATTCACACAATAATGTTCTCGCGATTAAGAGAACAAGCAGAACGTTTTCAAACTATTGAAAAGGACGAACACTGACTGATTCGCACATTGTTATTCATATTTTAAACTTTAAACTGGTTTAAGGGCGATTCATTTTGAAATTTTATTTTACATCTGTAAAAATGTGCGTTTTCACAACTCAGGTCGAAACATCAAACCAAGCTGCATCCATTCGAACCTAGCTATCATGACAAGGATACAGCTCAAACTATACGGTTATCACATCTATACTCTAAAACATATTGTGTAATCTTGGTATATAACTGCAAAATACATTATAGTATCACTTTTTAGTCCACTCTACTTGGCCATTATTCTTGCTTAGTTCTGTCAAACTGGGAGAACAATAAATAAGCAACTCAGGATTGCAGACGTCCGATTTGTATCCATGCTTCGCGCTTAGTTTTTGACGAATTTTCAAAGCTCCACATCTCTTAATTGTGGCATTGAAATAAAACCATTAACATTGACATGCTGACAATGACGAAAAAACGTGACAACGTTGTCACGCCGCTCAAATGTATCATTAACGGATATATTTTAAAATGTTGAATAATCTATATTAACTATCTGTCAAAAAATAATCTTGATTCTTTGCAAATTTAACAAGCCTAGCAGAAGGTTTTTAAAATAATTTAGCACGACAGTAGATGAAAAATATTGTTTATACCTCCCAACCCCCCTCCCCCCCACCCCTGCGGCGGAGGTCGGAGGCGGTTGGGAATTGGCTTTGGTATGTATATTGATTATATGTACAGCATACATGTATATACATACTAATAATATTTACACATATATAAGCTTTGGTGCACATTATGTAAAACGTTATAAATATAAATTTTGCCAGTATATCTAATATTATACACAAATTAAAGCCCTTAAAAAGGTTGATTTGCAAAACTTCATAATTTTTTGAGAAGTCAACGTAGAATGGTGTTTATCGTACGAAAGCAATCTCGAAGATAGATTCTAGCTTTTTGAAAATTACATTTCAGATATTATTTGTGAATCATAAGCCATTATTAATATAAATACAATAATTACTGTTAAATACTAGTGTGGATATAATGTTGAAACGTTATAATGCAGTGTAACGAAGCAAATCCCACCCAGACTACTCTAATGAATCGATCTATCGATTTAGTTAAATTTTAAATGCAATGCTCTTATTTCACAAAAATGCTGGGAAATACCTGTGGAAATTCAAAATTTTGCGTCATCTATTATTCGCCTACGGTATAGAATATATGTATTTGGTCACGAGCATCAGTGAGTATATGTGTGACGTTTTATAGCTACATGCCAATTTTTACTATATGTATTGTATGTATGAAAAAACTTTGTGTATTACCTATAGCATATTTACTACGTGTGAAACGTGTCTGTATGTGTATCGCGTATTGTTTGACTGTAACTCATACGTATTGGCAACGTTATTTGTGTGTGTGATGAAGCCTCACCGTATGCATGAGCATTATGTGTAAAAATATATATTTTTGTTTATGAGTTTGTAAAATTCACAGTATAATATGGATAAACTGCGCAAACCGTGTGAAATTGGACAGGGGGTATGGCTTGGGAATATACAGATTTTGATGCCAAATGCCAAAGGGCACGCTGTAGATCAACCACACCAAAATTGGCAAAAATTTGTCCACCCGTTAAGGAGTTATAAGTTAGGTCCCCTCGGTCATTTCTGGTAATAAAAATTTCATATATTCTAGAAATTATAACTTTAGGACAGTGTAAAATAATATAAAATTTTAAAATTTGTGTGTTAGGGCCACCTTGTGGTTATATATTGAATTTGAGTGTAGCCCTTGGGTTCCTTAAGTATTAGGGCTACATTAGCGCAATTGTATATGTATTTGTGCTGAATTTTCTGTAAAAATCTTAAAATTTGTTTTGAGTTAGCGATTCCAAAAATTTCATAAAAAGGGTTTCTCTAACACAAAAATTAAAACTTATGTTAGAGAGCTAGTTTCACAGTTCAAAGAATTCATAACCCGGTTGGCAACCGTTATATTAAAATCTAACGGGTTAAAGAGATTTTAGAACCAGTTTTTAATCGGGTTCCTAGAATTAGGGTGTTAAAAGATTATTTAAAGGGTTGCATCGTGAGCTTAGGGCCTCAGTTCGTACACTCAGTGAATCAAAACTAACTACCATAGTTCTCGCTGTCAATCGGTGTATTGTATTGCGCAATTTGCTGTTGCTGTGTATCCTGATTTAATGTAAGTTTCTTAAAGTGTAATATTAGTATTAATTAAATATGCCTGGTGTAATAAAAATTTGGTGAAGCGTTGTGATCAGTCTATGTTGCAAATCCAACGTAATCGGCATTTGAGAGATTGGGGTGACATTTCGAATTTAGTTAGAACTCACGCGGGCTACAGCATTAAACCGTCGCAAATTTATTAAAAAATTAAGCTAGTAATGTTCCAAAGGTATCAAAATGATCGAGACGAAATTATAAAGCAATTAGCAATTTTCTGACATTTTTTCAAATTTTTATCAAACATGGTAAACTAGTTATTTTTAAAAAGTCAGGAACATTTTACTCGTATACATCACATTGATGAACGCTGGTACATAATGAATATGTTAGTATTATAAATTATTTTTAAGCATAATCGAAGAGATTTTGGGAAATGTTTATTTTCATAGTAGTTTAATTTTATGTATTTGTTTCACCACAGAACTCAAAGATTTTGGTTAAATTAGAGTGCATAATTCGCTGGGAGTATACAATCATATTATAGTTGTTATTTTTTGTTTCTATTATTTATATGATAAAACATTTATAATGCGAGACTAAACTTTGCATGCGTCCAGCAATAATCCTCTTTTGTCATTCCGAAAAAAATTCGGTAATCAAACATTTTTTGGCGATCACATATCCCCCTTCTTAAAAATGTTTGCGTCACGAGCTTCAAAGCGCATGAATACTGTTACCAAACATTTTATTGCAATTGTTAAGTTGTTCTTGAACATATTTTTATAGAGTTTTAATTTGAAACATGTAATTTGGGAACAGTATAGCATTATAGCATCTGGTCTAAGATTTTGTTAGCGAACAAACATGCAGACTAGGTAGCGCAGCAGTGTATCGATCGTTGTTTGCAATGAATTATGCAATATCTAATCCAATTCAATTAGAATAATGTATGTAACACGCCACTGTTCGCGAACAGACGACTGTGTTTTGTTGTTCGCGAACACTGAACACTACCTTGTGCTACAAGAACATAATTACTTATCGCATTCACATTTACCTGTACGTAATTTTTTAGCGAATGATAACGTAAATCACTGGTAGTTTACCCTAAAGTTAGCGAACACATTAATTAAGAGTTATAATCCGGTACATAAACATTATATATCGAATTTTGTTTTTGCAAAAATTGTATTTGCTTTCGCGATGACAAATTTTACTGCGAACGAATTTGAACAACGGTATAGCACAGGTTCGCGGACATATCCCTAATATGTTTAACAATGTTTAGGAATGTTACTAAGTCGCGGTCACTGATCGCTTTTTGCAAAATAGGATTGTGACTGGGCGTATTTTAAGTTTACTGGAGCATAACGATATACCATATTTACACACCAGTCACGATAGTACATTGGTTTCTTCTTACACATGTAGTAGCATATTATTTTGGAGTTTGACACATTCACAGGGCAGTTATATTATTTTCGGGATAAAACATGTTTATAAGAGTGTTGTGTTACTTTTGACTAATAAACACGTCCATAAAGGTACTACATTATTTTAGAATACGAAACGCACATGTCGCATTCTTGTATTGTATTTGTATAACAAACATTATATTCACGTGGCCTGATCATTTGATTCGACATAAAGAACAAGCATACGATAATGGAATTGACGTACGATTCGTACGGCGACAGTTTTTCGCGAATGGACGTCTTTTTACGACTCAAGCAGCGCGACATCAAGATTAAACAGTGCAGCAGAAGTTCTAAAGTGGAGTAGATGTTCAGTACAGATTCAGCAAATCAAGTAGTTACAAAGACGCGTCACTTAATGGATACGTCGCTAGCAGATGAACCGGCTTCAAAAAGCAACTCAACTATAGGCGTGGTCTCGATAAAATTATGGCGATTGCAAAGAAGATAAATCAGTATAATCAAGGCAATACGTGCGTGGAGCAAGATGGCGCAATCAATTTCCACAAATGGGAGAAGGCGCTCAAACGATACCTCCGATCATGCTGCATAGCAGCGGAAGAACTAATTGACTATTTACCAGTGTTCGTCACACGCTCAAGTGCAACAATGTCAAAGCTAGTTCGTGAACATTGCGATCGTGGGATCAAGTTATGGGCCAGGTTCATTGTATCTTACGAAAAATTGCTTGCACTGCAATGGAGGCTCATTTCAACTACAAGGTGTACACTATCATAACGTGGACAATGAGATCAATTTGAAATTCAGCAAAAAATTGTAGTATTCGGAAGCTTCATGATCGGATTAAGTTTTTCAGGACATTCTTCATTCAGACATTCACATGAGCGTTTTCCGACCGATCAATGGTTCATTTTACGAAGAATTACCCGGCGTTAATCCGAAACAAGCTCGCGGTGCTCACTTTTGACACCAGCGATTACCCCATAGATCATTCGCTTTATTCCATTACCGACAAAAAGGACCTGGACAAAATGAAAGCCGAGTCTGCAGAGGTACTAATTTAAGAGCCTGTAGGATCTTGTACAGAAGTATCTGAAAGATGTACAGTATCAGATGTGAAGGTGTTGAGAGAAACGGGCAAAGGGCATTAAGAAATCAGGGGTTAACAAGGACGTAATGTACAAGAATTATGTTCATAGCTTAATCAACATCATGAAGACTTTTCCCTTGATAAATGTCAGAAGCATGTTTTAAAGACGACCATAATGAATAAAGCGAGTTTATCGGCTTACGATGATAAATTTTATGTCGTGGAAGATGGGATAGCTCATATGCATATGAACAATATTGCGATATCAATTTTTAAACTTATTGAAGCATATTAATGATGATCAATAAGACACTGACTATTTTGTATATTATCTATGTATTTTGTCTTTCATTGTAATATGTGCTGTGTGTATCATTGTATATTGCATTGTATGTTAATAAATCCTTGTCATAAAATATTTGCGCGCTGCTTCCTTTTGAGCTGATATAGATAACCTGCGCACCAGAAACGTGCTAGACATGCAGGAATTTCTTAAAAGCTATGGTCATATCTATTACATGATTCACAATAGACGACAAACCTAAAGCAATTCATTATGATGCAACTAATGTTGCTGGTTTCTTTATCGCGGTAAAGCTCTACCGTGAAAGAAGTCAGCCTGGTGTTAACGTTAAGCTCACAGATATACAGGAATGGCTTCATGCGCAAGAATACCACACTTTGCATAAACCTGGTAAGTTAAAATTTCAGAGATGGTCGTACAGTTGCTAAGGGTTTTAGGGACTTGTTTCATGTAGATTTAGCTAATATGACAAATATTTCAACTTACAAAGATGGTTCAGATACTTGCTTACTGTGGCTTACTGCTTTTTAAAGTATGCATGGGTTGTACCTGTTAAAATGGGGCAGAAACAACAATTTTAAATAGTCTAAAAGAAATATTTGCAGAAACTAAACAAGACAACTTACAAACAGATAGCGTTCAAGAGATTGTTGACAATATTGTATATGATTACTGTAAGAGTATACGTGTGAACATACACTGAAACGAATAACGAGACCAAAGCAAACATGGCGAAAAGATTTATATGTACGCTAAAGGTAAAAATAACAAGTCCGTGACAGCTAGCAATTCTTGACAATATATGGGTAACTTGCAAAGTATATTGAATACATATAATAACACTGAAAACAGTTTTGGATTTGTTCCCTCTCAACTTTCAGTATACAATAAGCATAATATACGAGAGAAACTTTTCCACCCAATGATATTGATGTTAGATTTAAATTTTAAGTTGAAGATGTGCGCATTAGCAATAGCGTTTACCGTGTAAAAGTGGTATCAATAGCTTTAGCCACGCGACGTGCTTACAACAAGAAACGAACTCTAGCTCAACCCTCCAGTATGCGAGATAAATGATGCAAATAATGAAATCATCTTGGGTGGGCTTTTACGCACAAGAACATAAAAGGTCTATGTTACAGATGATATATAAAATTGATAAAATAATACGCAAACGTCAGACAAAGAGCGGCACAGAGTACCTAGTGAAGTAGTTAGGGTACCCCAAATCTTTGAATTGACGGGTTGTTTCAACGTGACTCACGTCATATCTAGGGGTATAAAACATACACATGGATGTACAAAAGACACACAAATATGGGCGCAGATTTGGGGCACATGTGAGTACTAAATAGAGGAGCATAAGGTCGCACATATGGGTAGAAATTACATATGTATGGCTACAACATTGGAGTATGTATAAGGACATACTGCCAGTACATGGGTACATAGGGGTACTGAATTGGGGAACACATGTGTACAAAAGAGGTCTATGTGGGGGTACAAAGTATTGGTGCGCATGGGTACAGAAGTACATTGAACTACAAAATAGGAGCTCATCAAAGTTTTTAAAAGGATTAATCATATAAAATGGCAATTATGGATCATGTATGAGCCAACTGTAATCACGCATATACTTTTCGCCAACATTTGTACAGATATAAAAAACGTGTAGCTTAACAGCAAAATTTAACACCAGTTTCTCACGTTGAAGTTCAAAGTAGTAACTATGATAATATGCTTTTACCTTTAGAATTAGCATTCACATACGTTGTAAGTGGTCAAACCGAAAGTGCTACAACTCGATGGATCTAACGATTGCTTAAAAATGGATTATTCGATCAATCAGTTGCTAAAATTTTGTATTTCTACATTATATAGCAAGACATTTACGCAAAAATGCTTTCTGAAATACCAAAAATAGAACTATATTAAGCTATTTCTACATATTCACCCTATCTTACTGTCATATAAATTGTATTTTTGATGGTCTCATGGTCGAGGCAGTAAATGACAAAAGGTTAGAAGCCGCTCTCTCACGTATGAGCCTCAACAAACACAGAACGAAATTTTTAATGCAAAACTTTTTTCTAAACACTAAAAATGTCTCGAAATATTGGATGTAATTTACCAGAGTTACAGTTTTTGGATGGATCGTCGTCCAATGTGGTTGCAGCTGTTATCACAGTTGCACCTTTAGCTCGGATTCACGCATTTGTGGGGATTGCGTATAACTCAATACATAGTGCCAAATTTAAACGTAAAGTTCTTAAAAGCACTGCAAGCAAACACATTTTTCAACTTCTAAAAAGAAGTTATTCAAATCTATCTTTGTAAAAATTTGATTACTTTAGCAAATACTATGGCTCGTAAGATGTCAGTTATTTCGGTACGCTGGCTGCGTGTTATGAAGAATGGTGGTTTGCAATATATTGTACCAGTTATAAACAAAGCACTTGTTTACGAAACAGAAGATAAACCAGATTTGTCACTCATACTTCCTAAAAATTTATGCAATAATGCTAAACTAATGTTAGGCAATATAAAAGATTTAAAGTTGAATGACAGTAACCAGTTTATTGACCCAGATAAAACCGTTTGTTCCAACATATTCTATTTAACCAAATATTTTGTATGTTATGTTAACTTTTCTACACCAAGACCTCTTGATTCAGATGAATTTGATACATTACTTGGAGGCGTACATATTTCCGCATTTGCGGGAGAGAGAAAAAGTACATTTGTATAACATAAAACTAAATGGAAAACGCTTTGTTCTTAAAGAGGCATCAGCAGCTAGTAAACAGCTATATAAATGCTTGTTTTGACATAATTTGATCATTACTGGTGTTGTTTTCATTGAAATCGATAATCGGGGAATGGTACCACAACGCAGTGTCAATAATGAAAATTGGATTAAGAGCAAAGTGTCAACAACTAGCTTATGTACCAGCGCCACTCATCGGCACAGAAAACACACTAATAGTGAAAGCTTTCGATCGGGATCAGTATTGTAGCATCGGGAAAAGTATCTATGATCAAGCGAAACGAGATGTCTCGCAAAGGAATATATAGTACATTTTGGGAGGACTATGGATTGAATTGATGAACGAAGCGAAATAACAAATATAACATTGACTTCAAACATTGGATGTCATGTTGATTTATTGTATTTACCCTGTGAAATTGAAAATTTCGACTATATATTGCATTTTTCTGGAGGTATTGTTAAATTTTAACTGACATACAGTATTTTACTTTCAAACGGTAAATTTGTATCGGTTGGGGTACGATCAGAAGAAAAGGGGAATTCTATAATACAAAAAAGTGCACGATGTTTTATGTTTTATCAATCTTTGGGTATAAGTGTGAGCAACAAGCAATTTCTATGTGAAACATCGCGGGCTTGGTAAAATGAATTTATACTTAATCTACCGCATCGTTATGATCAAGTTACAGAGAATCACCATAATGTATTAAATCGAATTGCAAAATAGTATAAAACTCACCCTGATAAAGTAATTGCTGTGGTTTTCAGTAGTGAAAATGTAGTAGTAACTGGTTGTAATTTTGTAAATGATTTTAAGCTATCTTGTAATACAATATATAATATTCTTAAAGGCATCAATAAACTCTTATCGTCAGTCATAGAAGCTATAGTTGTTTGTGACTTGATCTAACTGGTTATTGGGTGTCCAGCTGCAAACTGCGCTACAGAAGTAAAAGTATTGGATTTTGAGCTTCGGACAAGTACCTTATGGAGCGTTTAAGTTAAGTTGTGTGCAAAATGAGTCTAAGTTGTCCAACAGCCTCATGAGGCGCACACCGCTTCGGCATATAGCTTTTCTAGACACCCCGGACATCTGTAGGAATCTAACGTGACTGAGGCGTTTTGCATAATCAGTCTGCGCTGACTATGAATTTTGCCCGATACAGCCTCCCGCAACTGTACCTAACACACGCGCCAAAATTTGAATTTCTTATCTTGGCGTCTGTCGAGAATTGTACTTGTCCAAAATTTGAAATTGTATACACTGTAGCGCTGACACAATTTGAATTTCCAACCTTGGTAACTGTTTAAATTTAAATTTTTACCGGAATAGTACAAATCATAACATTAACCGCACGAATCAGTGCGCCAGGACACTATAGTTTGTCCTATATAGTCAGCCTAGACTGGACAGATTATCCAGAGAGCTACACGCGGCTGCAAGGAAAACACGTATAGCTAGCTCGTGCTATAGCAATGTCCATTGAATCTACTTCGATAGTCGGACAAGACTAAGTCAGGCTGCACTCATCTTATCATAAACGAGTCATTAATATGCATGGAAGGGTAATTGAATATTTCTCCAACAAATCTTGGAAACAATTCACGGTTCAACGAGGATATTATGCAAACGGCAGTTTGTCATCATTTCTAAATAGTTCTGAAATTGAGTTTACATTTTGATGCAAGCTAGCGTATATTTGGAAAATCTTGCAGGGATCAAATCATTCCGCGAAATTCAAGCACTGTTTGGCTCTGGTGTTTCTGTCATAAAAAATGGAAGACGTATTAAAAACAAATTTTCGAATCATGAGCAGAGCAATCCTATGTTTTTAATTAGTTCCTTTGGCAAAGGAAAAATTAGTAAACAGAAGATATAATTCTTTGTTGCATGTAATAGCTAGCGGTGGTGTCAATAACACTATGACTTTGGCTACAAATAATTATTTGTTTAAGATATTGGAATTTCAAATTTTAGTTTCAGAATTTAATAAGGTATATTTTTTAATATGTAGGAAAGACTTTACGTTTGTGATTCTCATAAAGTACTTAAGAAATCGATGTAGTTATACAACATTCAAGATGGCGTAACCGTTGTGTTTTAATTTATCTGAGTTAAAGAAGCCAAGACCACTAAAGAAGAACAAAAGTCTTAAAAAGGTTAAACGAATGAAAACAAAGCATGGTAGACATATGCGGCGTCTAAAAGCTATATTGGAAGGATGTTGAGCACCCAGTTCGCGAATCGATCATTTCAACACAAATGGTCAAAATCGCTTGTAAAATGTTACCAAGCAGTGATATGGAGATTCATTTGGTTTCGAAGTTGGTGAAAGTGCTTTTGATTTAATCGATTATCTAGTATATTGGCTTATATTGACATTCAAATTGTAAAAGGAGAAGTGAAACCTATTAATTATCTCAATCTAAAGTTAGTGCTACGTAATACGTTGGGATATGGTCTTTTCTCATCAGTTGAGATGAAACTACATTCAGTATATAAATTTCTCTGGTGTATTCTGGTATATATGTGTTCTATAACCGTGACATCGTAAATTATTCACTAATAAATGAAAAAGCACAATGTTAGCCATTAATCCGTCTGATGATTCTTCGGACAGGGATCAAATATTTTGAAAAATCTGTGCAATTTGTAATTTCGATGAGTCTCACGTTTCCTTTTGTTTCGAGTATGCTCTACATTTTAGTAAGAACTTTCAGCGTGATCATACCAAATGTCCAGTCCCCGGCAATTTTCTTATGACTACAACGGAAATGTGTACAAAACTGTGTTCGATGGCGACTATCGCTTCGGGTAACAAGATAATCGGCTGGAACCCTTCGAAAAGTTCGACAAATTAGTTGGTTATCGAGGATGGACATGGAAGGAAGGTACATACTTTCTGCTGTCATGAAGGGGTACACAGTAGTCACGGCGTTCGTTCACGATTTTCCGGTTGATGCACATCACTGAAAGTATATGGTGCAACAATGTGGTTCGAAACGAGGGTAGTGAATGAAGATGTACTGAAAATCGGGCCTTGATATATGTTGAGTTTTATTGTATTTCTATTTATAAATAAAAATATAAAACGTCACTGCCGCCCAAAGCGGTCTGATGAGTCTCTTGGAACCGTGGAATGTTTTCTCGTTATCCGTGTTCGCATTAATTTGTTTAATTATATTGCTATCATTTATCTCCCAATTATGACTGTTTATATATGCATGTGATTTTATTTATGTGTGCGTGTGTGTATACATATATTTATGTGTAGTTCCATACCATATATTTGTGCGTATGTACGGTACACATATATCTATACACATATACATATAACTAACACCAATACCCAACAAAAATCCAACCGACACCGATCTCCGCTGGACGTGGGGTCGAATAAACCGCTATTTTTCATCTACTGACTGTTTTCATTTAGTGGAGATCAGTGAGATTGAGACGTATTGAGACTCAAGCAAGAATCACAATATTCAGCTCGAAGAATTCAGCCACACTCTGATAATTATGTTTTGGTATTTGTCATTATTTGTTCTCTTAACCATCTCTTATTTTATATCATCTATTATATTTAGATAAGATCAACTCTGCGTAACACTACGTGGTGGTCAGGCTGAACGACACATAGATAGCACAGAGTTTTAAAGCAGATCAGGAAATTCTGCCCTGCTTCACCCTACATGTGACACGCCGCGAGTCTTATTGTGCAAATGCAAAACATTGGCAAACACATTTAATATAATTTAAAGTGTCATGTTTTTTTCCAAAATCAGTAGCTTATCACAGAGATAAAGTGATTATCTTCTAAATTTACAAAAATTTGCAATTCCAAATACTACGCCAGTCAGCTTCGCATACTTTCTGGCGTTTCGAGATTAATCACAGTACGATTTTGCAAAAGTTTTGATGCCGTTATTTATTGATAATGGACAACGTTAACTCGGGGTAAAGCATGAGACCCTGTAGATCTCATGGCTTTGTAAATAATCACAAGCAAAAAATTCGGATAACCTGATCTTTAATTCAGCTGGGTTTTGAAAATCTATTACCAGCAGTTTGTCTAGGATGCTGAGGCTAATATATAAAATTAGATCATTATATCTAAGAACAAAGACTAAACCCAAGGACTAAGTTTTTGTGATCAAGATAATGAGACAAAGTCATCACACAAACAGCTGACGTTGTCTTTTGTACATTAGATTATTTGAACCTTATCCGTATATTGCTGATTTCACAATATACATTTTATATCTGAATATTGGTGATCACATAGAGAAATATGTCACCGGCTTAGTATGTGAAGCCTGAGTTCATATACATCGAAACTGCTGTTTTTTGTTACATTATCAGTGTCAAGAAATGATGCTGAAATAAACATAACCTGTAGTGAATTGAATATATTCACGTACCAACCTCGCTGAATGACTTTAACTGCTTCAAATAATTTTGGGATTAGTTTTGCTCCAGTTTCTTTAATGAGCTTCCGCCATCCGCAGCTATCACCCGCGCGACGCTTGAAACCGTTGTCGTCGGCTTTGTGCAGGCTCGCGCGGACAAGAAAGGCTGTAGAGTTGCCCGCCTCGGATCATGATTT
Organism: Trileptium ribeirensis; assembly: GCA_030248225.1. Taxonomy (NCBI): domain Eukaryota; kingdom Metazoa; phylum Nematoda; class Enoplea; order Enoplida; family Thoracostomopsidae; genus Trileptium; species Trileptium ribeirensis. The sequence goes on from JASANE010023608.1 coordinate 16,662, forward strand.
CGACCCACCCCACTGTCAAATCCGCACTATGACAACTTATTCCAATCGCTGAAACTATAGGGCTTCAACAAGAGACCAATGCGCCCTTCGAGTCGTTGTATTGAGGACGATAAATATTTTGTAAAAGACATTGTTTCAAATAAAGATGATGATGCAACCTGATCGAGCTACTTTACAGAATTTCTTAAATTTACATGTCATATTGCATCAAACATTGGCGCACCAGGTCACAAGCAATATATGTTGAAAATTCTTCAAAGTTCGGCGACTGAGTATACGAAACAAAGACGATTAGCTCATTCCTATTTGACACAATTGACATCTTGCACAATACAATTATTGACGTTTATTATAAGGGCGTACTTTTCTAATGATGTACAGAATAACAGTGTTCAATATGGCACAACATTCTGTGTTTAATATGACACAAATATTGGATTACATGTTTGCAACAAAATTATGGTGGGTTATCTTTCTTTCCTATCATGCTGTTGGTTTAATACAAATGGCATTTTTTCGTGAACACAGTGCACACCGAGTTCCAACGGTAGTTGAAAATGTTTAAACAAGAGAGCAGTACGGCGGACAATTGTGGAGGGCCGCTATCAGAAAATTTAATAGGCTTTCTTGATGGTGCTACCCCCTTCCCCATGCGTGCTGCGCCCTTGTGTCTAGAACATATAATTGCTGACAACATTTGTTTGGTGTTTATAAACAATACAATTTACGAAAAGCTGAAAAAACATTTAAAGTATATCAGAAACAATATCCAAAAGTTAAGAGTATACGAGACGTACATCGAGACAACAATGCAATTTCAGTCCCTTAAATTCATTCTGTTGAAGTTGGTTTTATTTTTCTGCCCAATTTAACTGCACGACATAGCTTTTTATGCTATTTTGTGCTTGACCGATCGGGTTTTTCTTTCTAATTTCATTATTTTATTTGAAATTTTTTACCAGGTTTTCTTTTTTTTGAGCTTTTCTGTGTGTTGTTGAGGATATTTAACGGTTATTTCTGGCCTCTCACAGCGGGTAGTCTCGATTTGAAACATATGCAGGAATCGTTTTAAGTAAATATTTATCGTTTTAGTAGTTTTTTAATAGCACTAAAATCTCTTTTCATTTAGCGGCGTCACACTTTAAAACATTTTTACTCACTATTGAATTTGTCCACGAACTGCTTCACCTAGAAAGTAATTTTTAAGTACGATTATAGAGATACAACACTACTAAAGCAGTTTCCAGCTGTTCTCGTGACTCTATACTGACAGAGTAGGTTTTAGGTTAACGCGTTCACCAGATTTTCCGTTGCAGTAACAATAAGATTTACAATATGTACAATAAACAATATCTATTTCACCCATTTACGTTGTTCACATGTGGACCTGAAACAGGCTAGCGTTTGATGTTAAACTTTTTAAAGTTAAACGTTTTATTGCTCCTCTGTGTTCGTTATGACCTAAGACATGAAATAAGGTGCTCGCTATAGTATATGTATGTTTTACGCTAAGTGAATCATGCTTGTATATGTATGTGCAATCTCCGACTAGTACGCTGTAAGAATAACCATGTTTCACTCTGAAGAAATTTTATTGCAACTTTATCACTCATTATTTGTAACTATGATTTCTTCAGCTATGACTTATTAGTTTTAACTTTTTAGACAATTCCTTGTCGCCGAAGTCAGCTGGAACCTCCTCTCCCCTAGCATGCGGCAAATTTTAACAATTATAATCACAATTACAAGAATTTTATTGGAAAATTGAAGAAACTGAGGAAAATAATGATAAAATATTCGGCCGAGCCCTGTATCCCCTAATTTGACGGTCCTTAGTCACCTATTGTATAAATCCAAAAATTTCCAGAAAACCAATCGGTCTATGGTGTAAAATAGTGAGCATAAGCAGAATGTCCTGTGTTAGATTTTCATGCTTTATGCTCTCATCAACACAAACATTTGCATCATTGTTAACCTGTATGACTATCAAATTTTTATATTTATCTCTCAAATGTAGTAGTCTTGACGCCCATATGCCATGTCTCTCCGGTTAAATGACTGATAAATTAAACAGCCAAAAGTTATAACGGCGTTTATTTTATAAAGAAACCTAAATTTGGAATTCTTTTAAGCCAATACTCTACGTTATACCACACAGGCGGATTCAGTACGTGCCTGCACTATGTAATAAAGCGCACGGTGTATCAAATACCATCAATTTATATATGGCGGCTGAATAATATTATTGTATTTTACCGACTGTGTCAAAGGCACGGTACAAGAACACCTTTTTAACTGGCCATAAACGCAACTTAACAGTATTGCTAACCCTATACCTACCTTCTTTTAAATGGCGAAAACAAATCTAACTATTTCTGGGCATTTGCATATACCGCCGTTTGCATATAAAAAAGCTTGTCAATATTATACGTTACTAAGCTTCCCAAGTAATGTTAGTCATTAGTAATCAGAGACATCGCAGACTATATGCCTGTTTTAGTTGGATATAAACGTTCATAAGCAGGTACTGTACCTAATTTTCCCATTGCCAATTCCGATATCGGTAAATTGTAATTTTCGTTATGATTTATTGACGATGTCACATTTGTATCTCTATTTCTTTGTGATAAATTTATATGAAATGGTTTGTTAACCATGCAGCCAATCGAATGCTTATTATCTTAATTAATATTAGAGATATGCATTCTCTAAACAACGAAGGCCTGATGGCATGAACACCTAACATTGTATAGCTTGATAAAAAGAACTTGGTATTTTTGCTGTAATAAACTGAATAATGCTATTATAACTAAGTTTACCTTTGATGGCTTTTACTTGTCTGGCTTTAGTTGTAATAAAGGCATGTTCGGGTTTCGTCCTGGATCAAGACATAATTTGAGTTCATCGTTCTAGATTATTCGTTGCAGCGGTAAGAACTGAAGCATAGCTGTGTACATTCGAACACCGCCACTTAGTAGCCGACAATTAAATCAACCGAAATTCGTTGTCTGATTAGCTTCGTGAAATCTTCAATTCAAAGGCGCAGCACGTTATTTAGAAGTGAATGATGTGCAAAAAACTGAGTCGCTTAAGCGGAAAATTGCAGAGGTCGCTTTCCACCTGCCCTCTTTTGGGCGAAATATGGAGCTCCTTCTTGCAGCGCTCCTGTACGATTTTTTTACAAAAATAGCAGAAATACCCTCTATGCAGTAACGATTGCCAGCCGTTGTATTTTGGCAATAATAATTTGGCAAGGCATTGATAGCGTTTTAAATTTATAAATGTTATTTTATTGGGTTAGTGTATAATGTACCAAGTTTCCCATTTTTGTTTTAGGTGTGTCAACCCGTTTTCACAAGTACGAATAGAACTTAGGTGCAATCGTAATAATTCGTGATCTCAGTGAACGAACTCAGATGAACGATACTCTTGCATAACATATTTTGCAGCTCTCATTATATTTAACAGTACTGTTTTTGAGGGTTATTATAAAAACAATATCAAAACTGTATGGAAAAGCCTCTCGTTTAAATTATCAATGAACTAAATATTTAGAAAGGAAAATTTCGACAAAACAGTAGTAGGAGTCGCCAAACTGATATCGCATTTGTTTTTTTTTACTTTTGTAATTTTGTAGGAAAATTTAAGGCCCGCCTCGCGCGTCGAAAGCTCGGGGGTGAAAACTAGCAAATATGGGGGCAACATTCGGCAAAAATGGTATGTCTACGGGCGGGGGTGGGAGAGGTCAACAACTCTTTTCGCCATCTCCTAGAACACCCCACCTTCCTCCGCCTATCTCACCTACTCCTTAAGACCTCGAAGTGACGGCATGTATGACTTAGCTTAAGTGACGTTGAGGCAAAACTTGGCTTTTCATACATCCTGAAGATTACAATGTGGCTGTAGTTACATGCTGTTTTAATTTTTTAGTGCAGTATATATACGCATATATCTACCGTGAAAGAAATTGTTTCGTTGTCTGAACCGCATCGCTTCATCAAATAGATACAGCCAAGCAATATGCCATTGTAAAAGTTTGAGGACGCCTATTCACACTTAACAGCTAGGTTGCATCCCAAAAACATAAATGTTCTGATTATGGCAATTGGATTTTGCATAATTGCAAAAATGCATTCACAAGCTCTGCAAGTAATTTGATTTGATTTCTTGGTTAAACATAGGCTGGGGATGCCCATGACAGTAAATGACGGTGCCTACAATTAATGCATCGTGAAAATTACGTAAGGTGCGCTCGCACGTTCAAATCTTTTGCTCATAATTTGCAGCCAAACTCTTAACTCAATATATTTGATCAAATTTGGATAAAATTTGACGGCCATTTGTAATTGAAAAATGTGTCAAATCCGATGTTTCAAATTTTTTAGTTAAATTTTCAGTTGAATATTTTTCAAGATGTTCCCCGTACATGATCGGCTATAATAATATGCAGCAAATATTTCAGCCACTTTTATTTAGAAAAAGTTTAGCGATTTCTTCATTAAAGATGCAGAAAAGAAACCTTCAAATTTTAAGAAAAAACGTTTAACACGTATTCACACCTTTATCATCATCGCAAGCTTCAAGAGACCATTCATATCTTTGTATTTCTAATTTAAATAACATTTTAAAAAACCTACCGAATTGTCAGAGTGAACTTGATTTTTATAAATAGTAGCATCAATGCGTTGCTACATCACTAGATGCTTTTAACACGTCTAAAATAATGTCACGCAAAAAGTTCTTCAAAATACAGAACCAATTGTGTTTAAATTGAGCTCAAAATAATGTTATGCACAAATATTATGTTTAAAATATTTCTGAAGATAATGGTTTCGTCCTTTTTCAGACTGCGAAACATCAGTTTAATTTACATGACACAGTTGAACTATGATTATCACAGAATACTTTGCAAACCCGACAGTGGGAGTCCACTCATAAACTGGATATAGCTGTATCTCCTGGTGGTGCAACTCGTTACATTTTCTTATAAATCGATATTGGCGGGATAGTGATATTTCAAAGTGACGAGAGATTGACATATATATGTCACAAAATGCTGAAAAATACGTTTTTATCCTGTAACAATTATTAAAATCTCGTAATTGTTACTAAAAGCTGTTGTAGTTTCCAAAAATTTGAATGTCACACTATTGCTAATTTATATCGACAATCTAATTTTTTGCGTGGTGAAATATGGTTTCCTTAGCGAGACGAACGAGAATGCCGAAAACTTTCAATTTATAAACACGATGCCATATTTAAGCAAGCATCAAATTTATAAATTTAGCTGAAAATCTAAATCAATATTTGCATTCATTTCACAAAGTGAGTACACAACTTTATTACGTTTTTCAAAACTCAAACGCTGAAAATATTACCTTTCATATGACGGCTGGTCAGGGTCGGAACCGCAGCGTCACATGATTATTACAACCAAGTCGTTGTTTATCTTCTCATTTCCCACCATTAAAATGGTATGAAACCGACTGTATCCGGTCACGATAGGCGAAGCGACGTCAGTGCAATTAATAATAACCAGTCTAGACTATATGAGCCATGAGGCAAGACGCTTTAGGAACATATTTATTTAAAGATTGTTGTGATGTGGATCCCAGCATAAAGAATCTAATAAAGTACTTAAAACACAGTTTGTTGGACTGACCCTTTTGATAGACATTAGTTTAACTTGTGGCTATTTTAAAACTATATAGTATTTCCGCTAGAGATATTCCCAACGATATGGAGCAATTCACACTAATCGCGGTTGGAATGCTGAGCTGATATAGAGAGAGAATAATTATTATACAAATAACAAATATTTAATTCACAATTTCATTTCATATGGCAAATGCTTTGTTTGCGGCTGATAATCTTTTAGCAGGAATATATATATATTCGAATGTTTACAATTTTATTCAGTTAACGTAGGAAAGCATGAATGAATATTGTGAGTTTTTCATGGTCTAGAATTGTATGTCTGAAGAAAGAAGAATATTGCTGTACTGAGAGAGACAGGATCCGGTTAGAATATTCTTATTTCTATTCGGTTTATGATTATATCAAATAAACATTCATCCACTATTTTTAGACACCAAGTTAATACTGCCGAATTCCTTTTTATGAAATCTTGTGCAACCGTTGTCACCATTACCTCAGGCGAATAAATCTTACGTCCTCTGCCCCAGCGAGTTATAACCACTAAAAAGTGTTGAGAAGTTTAGTAAAGAGATATGTCACACTCTTGAGAGTTGAAAATGCGTCGTATCGTGTCTGAAATACAAATCAACGCAGCAGCTACAAACTGTTCTGGCTGGAAACTTTTTTCCATGAATGTGCCTTGCAAATTTTTAACGACTATTCATTTTCGGAATTTTAATTTATCAATACCGAATAGCCTTTTTATATAAGTAATTTGAAACTTCAGATTTCTTAAAACTAACAAGAAAATATAACTCTTTTTAAGAAGCGGACAAGCGGTACCATCAAGTATCGAAATGACTGAACTGTACTACATTGAACTATCAAACGCTTGAAATTACCAGAATCGAAGCCTAATGTTGCATCCGCCATGAACCCAGCTGCTGTAGAATACCGTAGACATATTCTAAGTTCCACGATAGTGTCACAATGATTTTGCATGTTTATTTATTTGCTTGGAACTAAAAATGACTCCAAATATAAAAATTCAGGTTTCTTCGAGAGTTGAACACACACCTTCTAGTTTTGTAAGACGGGACAGGCACGGAAAGGTACCTACGCGAATTTCGCTGTTAGAGCTTGAAAAACAGTTACAAAATTACTACACTTTTGGAAGGTCAATTTGGATCACCATTTTTATCCTAGCCCATGAGTCCTTCTAGTTTGTTTAGCTACTGAAAAAATCATAAAGATTGCTGCAGCAACGGAACAATTAGCGTGTGCTATTACCTAGGGTAAACCCAACGGTTATAACCTGTATTAAAGCTTGAACTGTTACAGATGAAAAACGAAAAAAGTTTATATTTGACAATGGTCATGGCAGCATTTAAGATTTTGAACGCATTACTAATTTTACATGGATCTTAAGAAGATATAATAGTGCCTTTTGGTTATCAGAATGTGACATACGTTTAGACTAAATTTATGACATTACGTTTGATTATACAGTTATCGTATGTGGCTTCGACTATTATGAGCTCTGTGTAATCCTCAAATCCAGTTTTCGCCGCGAGCAACCAATGCTCCAAATTACACATTCTTCTTTTGTCCGTATTTCTGTTCTTTGAGACTTACGTTTCCGACCTGTATCTACGGTATAAATAAATCATTAGTGGACAGAATGTTTTCATGATTACCATCAGATATAGACCTTGTTAGCTCTCCTGCAACGCCGACTAAATAACCCTGGTACTACTTACGATAGGCAAAGCAAGTAAGGCAAACCGACAATTGGCAACCTGGTCATTTTCAAATTTGGTTTCGGTCTGTGTTCGGCTTTAGAATTTAGTCTTGTTAAATCTACTCATTTGGCTTGCTGAAAGCTTCGGCGGTCTTTTCATTCGTATTATTAAGCAGCTAATATATATAATCTAAGAGAAGGAACAACTAAGCATTACTACGCAAATTTGAGAAAACTGATCACCATTGTACAAAGAATTATGCGCGGCCGAATTTATATTCGATTTGCGTTTCGATCTATACAGAATCACGCGGTCATCAGATGACGAAGCAATTTCTGTAACGATCTATAACATCTGAGATGTTATTTTAATATCAATATATATTGCTGCATAAAATGTAATTTTATACCTAAAATTGTGTGGAATTCTCAGCTCATGATGACTAAAGCATCTAAGCCATACATATTTTTGAATATTTGATAATCTTACAGATTGAACATCGACTATTTAAACCGTCATAACATCAACTGAAGTTATTGGAACGTAATCCTTAATCGTTTAGGCTGCAACAGCTGATTGTTATACGCTAAACTCGCTGTGTGCTTTTTGTAACAATTTTCAAGAATACCGATATGTGTCAATGTTCGCGGTTTCTTAGTTGAAAAAGTCAGAGTTTTGCGAGAACAACTTGCGTAATCCGAGCGGGCCGAGAGAATCAGTCCAAAGCCATCTTGCGTTGGATAATGGGGTAAAACTGTATGTTCTCTGTCCCTTGGTCTGTACGTACGTCCGTCTGGAAAGCAAGCTCAAACAGCTATGCATAGATTTTCACAATTTGTAAACACAAATTTTAGCCTGTGCCGCGGATGGGAATTTTTTTTGTGATACCCACAATTTGGCATGCTCGTTGAGTTACGAAACTTATACACTGTGCAAAGGCAAATTATCTTACTTGACCCTAACTTTAATAAAGGTCTAAGGTATCTTCATAAAAGTGATTCAGAAAACGAAATATCAAACAAAATTTCACACGAAATCTTGACGACGCATAAAAAATTGATCTAGGTCTCATGTTTACATAACCTCCCTTTAAATAATGCAAATTAGATAATTTTTTACCGGAATTTGAGAATGTTACGTCATATCTTCAAGAATATTTCGCAGAAAGCTGAACTTGACGCATGGAATTCAATGCAGCATAAAAATTACCTTTTACTTTTGAATTGTAATCCGCCAAACATTTATACTAATGAAGCAGACTATATTTCAAATGTAAAGCTAAAACGATAGAAATGAAGTGTAGGCAAGTTGGAACATGAAGTAACCTTAGCATACAGAACACAGTGGTTGTTGAGAAGTTAACATATCACTCACTGTTACTTAACTACCTAACAATTTATTGCAATTTGATAAAATTTTTGATAAAGCTTTACTGTGGAAGATGTCGACTTTAAAAAGTTATTAATGTGTTAACAATAAAATGATCCGTCGTGCGTAAGATGGTTATTGTTTCGATGCATCATTCTGCGATATATGAGCTTGAGCTCCGCCCATCCATTTCAATTTTCCAGGACGTAACTAGTTTACAGCTTTGTTTCCTTTGACCAGTCGTCAGTGTATTATACTGCTGTCTAGTTGCTACGTCTCAGAATTACTAAACAGTACGGTATAAAATTAGAATACAGTGCACAATTGAATTGTCAAATAATAGCATCGCAATGCTTTAAAAGTGTCACCGTTGCTCTGACAATTTCTAGTACTAGTAAAATTGTTCGATAGCTTACAGCGGTACTCATCAAACGACCTCTTCAAAGTTCTTTTAAGAAAATATTTCGGAATCCGCAGTAAAAAGGCTCTTAAGCGGATAAACGCGCCTTTTGCAAAATCATGTTTTTTAATCGTTAAAGCATATATGTAATACGATTTCCACCGCTGCTTCTGAATGATAACTTAGTATTCGCAGCCTACCAACTTTGTTTTAATCCCGGGTGTATTAACCCGAGCTGCAACAAAAATACCCGTACCTGGCGTCTGGTCAGGTGTACTAAACAAGCAACCCTATGTAGCAGACATCGTCGTAACAGTATCAATCGCATTTAGCTGTGTACCTTTTATAAAAAATGTCATATTTGTGGACAAAACTAGTCGCAAAAAGTTACTAAGTCTACTTACTTATTATAGCATAAAGCTTTGTTAATAATTTTATGTATTTCAAAGCTCCCTTTTATACGACAAATTATACAACCATTACAGAAGATAGTCTTCTCAGTGGTGTCGAATTATTACAGTGGCTAACCGCGAAGTATAATTGTTAATTTAGCTTGTTGAACCATATATGCCACGAACATACATATTCAACAAGTGTCAGATTTCTATTTTGATATTATTATTCAATCATTATAGGTTATACATATATTTGATATGGCTTAGGCTTATATTTCGATATGCTTGCCCATATTTAGATATGCTTGCCAAACACCATCATTGTTTGCGCTGTTCACCCGCCAGGATCGCTTTGACCTTTAAGTATATACATATACACATACATGGTAACATATTATTATAAATGCATGATATTTATAAGTATACAAATTACTGGATATGCTTGCTTGTGATTGGTGACAAAAAACAGTCAACATTTGGTGTTAAAGGCAGAACTGTGCTCCTTAAAGTTGGCACAGTCCTCTTATACCCTTTTGTGGTCATTAAATTAACTGTGTATTTGTTCGAATTTCTAACTGCAGTATAGTATTTCAGCTATAAAGAACTCCTATTACATAACTGGTGTAACGCAATTTAATAGAGCAATCATTCCTATATCTGATGAATTATTGTAGACATTCATTGGTTTACACCTGAGGAGCCTAATGTTGCGGGCGTGAAACGATCATTACTATTTGACTAGTGATGTTAACGTTACCGGATAAACCAGATTTCGAACACAGGTGGAAAGACTAGCGCCGTACTACTGGACCACAGGCTCTGGTAAACTCGCTATTATAACTGCGCGACGTATGATAGCGTAGAGAGGTGTTACACCGTCATAGTTTAAAGTATTGCTTTCGTTAATTTTTTAGTAGATTAATATTTTGAAATGTGTACAGTGGTTGGAATTTTGCTACCTGAAATTCTTTGAATGTATATTAACAAAACAGTTCATCTACAACAGACACTGAACCAAACTATTTGGTTAGTATGACAAGTTTCACTTTTTATTTTTATGGCTAAATTATCAAATAAATACTTCGTAGCGGCTAAACTTAGTAAGTTCGTGCAGCATAGGATAAACTTAAAAAATATAAACGGAAATTTAAACTTCCAATAACAAATTTTTTGCACAAAACAGTTGAAAATATCCGTGCATAAAATATTAATTATTTACTTATCTCGCGATATAAAAATTATTTCTTTTAAGCTTCTTTTCGAATTACTAATGCTTCTTGATAAAAAATATTTATTCGTTACAATATGTCAAGACATTTCTGGTAAATAAAAATGCTAATCATATTTTATTATAAATTAGTGCCCACTGCAATAGCGTATGAAATCAAAAATATATTAATAGGTCGTTTTTAGAAATATTTAGCAGGCATTTCTGTCATGGTAGGGTAAGGGCAGGCAAGGGTATGGTAATTATCTATTGAACATTAAGCATAAGGTTCAGAATTGAGACAGGCACTAACGACAGCTTTAACAACACTGATTTGTTACAATGCTTGTGTCAGGTGAGGGAAGTGGTGGTGTAGTCCCAACATTCGTTGGGCATTAGTTGTAGGTGCTCATAGGTGGTAATGAGTCACACTCTAAGAGTCAGACTCCCTATGCCATATTTATCCTCTCTCTTGTGCTGTGCGGCCACCCTCGCCTCGCCCTAAAACTTGGCGATCGTGAGCAAAATTACAAAAATTTTAACGCAAATTGGGAAAATAGGAAAACTTTTGAAGGCAAAATGGGAAGCCTGAGGAATCTTTTTAGCTACTTACCTGGCCTACAACGTGCTCCCCATAACTGTCTGCATTCCGAAGACTTTAGACACACATGGCTTAGTGCACTAAATTCCCGAAACCACACCATTTTTGTATTATGCCAACAGCTTTCTATAAATGTAAGATAAGCCGTAAATAGAACTTTGCAGCAAAGCTATTGCACTCTTGGTGTGCCTTCACTGCTTTTGGCTAATTCGCGGGCAAAGGTACTAACCGTCGGCTCAATCGTATATTATTTCGTTTGTGAATCACGTCTTATGGCATATAATTTATAGTTTATTTTATTATACATGTAGGGTCCATGCCAAGCTGAAGCACGTGACGTTATATCGTAAAACAGAACATCTTTGTTCGGGCGGGGGGGCGGCTTCAAGGCGGCAGCCCATCGACTTAGTCTTATGCTTAGTAGAGGGGTTATACAATTGCATTAGCTTAAACTAAGGCTGAGGCTTAAGCTTAGTATATCGCGGGCAGCATAGCTTGCATGTAGTTTACGCACCACAGGTTGACTTTGACCAAGCTAGGCATCAGTATTTCTATTCAGCTTTGGTGTTTGTCCTTTCGTTTTTGAAATAATTTTAATAATTTTCCAATTTTCACTGTAGTTGGGAACGCGGTGACCGCGGCGGTTCTATATTTGTTACAGCTATGACAACAAACTTTTATCTCTCAGTTCAGCATTTTATATTGTTGATCTTCACAGTAGATTTCTTAAAAATGACTGTATTCGAAGACAACAGCATTATTATATTAACGTTTTTTACGGTAATATGTTGCCATGTATCAAGTAGATATCTGGCTTGATTTATGCATGCGTAGTTTACGAAAACCTAGACCTAAATAATTAACTATTTGTATTAACATCATTTTAAAACATTTTATATTGCTAGCGCGAATATCTATTTCAAAAATTTAAATATATATTGTTAGACGTCTTAGGAAAAACAGGAATGTCAGGGCATCAGTGCATCCACAGTCGCGTCAAATCATAGCACAAAATAATTATTGTAGGCATACTCGTATATTTATCACAAAACGTAACCTGTGTTATTGGTTGTTTTAGGCTGAACAGATGATGATGTACTGCAAAAGACACTTATCATAACCGTTGGACTATCGTCTTAGGTTCTTAAACATTAATTCAGAATTTGGTATGATTCTTTTTCTGACGACACATCAAACAAAATCGATATCACTTAGGACACCACACATTGTTAATGTTCGACTGGTAATTATAAAATACTGAATACCTACACTTGCAAATACTACGAATTTTGTATTGCACTATAAGAACTAAGCCGCCTTTGAAAAGTGTACAGTATTTTTGCCTGTCTGGGGTTTTGGCAATGGACCACACAATAGCTGGATTTTGAATTTTCTATTTATTAAACCCATAATTATATATATCTAATTTTTTGTTTCTTGAAAGCTGATGGTTCTGTTTATCGATACCCGACATATAAAGTAATTCCGGTCGTAACGGGTTAAACATCACAAAGCGGCACCTGTGCCCAACGAATAGTGCTTTCGATAGCTACTGTAGCAATACGTATGTACACCTACTTTTAACTTTCAGGTACATCTGCTTCATAAAAATTGGAAGTCCGGATCTGAACATAGTCCTACTAACTGTCGCTCATGACATCTTGTTGGTTTACCAGTTTGGCCAGAGTATTTCAACTAGGTAATTTTGGTAAAAGTTTAATATGTAGAAAATTGATGCAGCCAAAATTAAAGTCAAACGTACTGGCACCAAAAATTATAAGCTTTCCTGCTTCGTGTAATATTGTTTTATACAGCACTACTAAACGTGATGTGAGGACTCATGTTATATTTATAATGAAGATGTATGGAAAAACAGAAATGTTAATGTAAAGAAGAGAATTGTGTGAATATTTCTTGTTGCACGATCACCTGCATGTTGGTAAATTGTCAAATACGAACAAGAAGCTGTGTTGCAACACGATGCGATGCGTTAGTCATAAGAAAATGTTTATAATGAAATTATTTTGAAAAAGTAAAAATGTACAATCTAAAGAAATTGTGTCAAATCTTTACTACTTGCCGCGATACACATGGCGCCTATGTGGTAAAATCTCTACAGAAAATGCCAACAAAGCTTGTGTTGCCAACCAATGCCCGATTAGTACATTTCTAAGAAAAATGTTTGTAATGAAAGTATTATGAAAAAACCAAAGTGTTCGTGTCAGAGTAATTATTTAGAAAATGTTGCTGCTGCCGCATACACATGCATGTCGTCAATTTTCAAATAAAACTAAACTATATTTTTAGGACGAATACCGATGCATTACGTCATTTTAAGAATGTTTATGATGAAAATTATTATGAAAAAACTGAAAATGTTAATGAAAAGAAAACTATATTTAAATAATTACTGCTGCACCAACCAAAATACATGCATGTTGGTAAATCATCAAATACAACTAAGTTGTGTTGCCAACCAAATAACAATGCATTCATTGCATCAGGTGATGTTTGTATAATGAAATTTTTATGGAAAAACAAAGTGTTAATGTAAAGAAATTGTGTCAATATTTACTGTTTCCGCGATCATGCACACATATTGGTAAAATTGTCAAATGCGGACAAACTGTTTTCTGTTGACAACCAATGCCGATGCGTTAGACATCTAGAAAATGTTTATAATCGAAATTATTATGGAAAACGCTAAAAATGTTAATGTTAAAGAAGACCATCTCAAATCTTTACTGCTGCCGCAACACACATCCATGTTGGTAAATTGTCAAATACTAACGAAGCTGTTTTGTCCGACCGATGCCGATGCGTTAGTCGTCAAAAGATGTTTATAAATGAAAAATGCTAAGGATAGCTTACCATTTAACTACAACATTATATTTTACGGTCGCGTACTTGTGACTTTACATTACATATTTTATATTTACAATTGCAATGGGTTTTTCATGGAAGAGAATTACGCTGTGTGAAGTTTAATTATTTCTGCTAGCGATTACAGGGTCTGCAATTCCATTTTTAGCAACTTCATCATATCCTAATCAAGGACATTTACTGATTTATTGATAGCGGGTTATGCAGCCTGGAAGCACGAAATTTGATATTAAAGGATGGCGCATATTTGAATAAATTTAGAATTATGCTGGTCAGTTGTTGGCCATATTATAGCTGTCTTAGTTGTGAAATTATTAGCTGTTGATTGGTGGCCGTGATGGTGACCGGCTTGTCAGCAAAATAGATAACGTTGTGCGACAATGCAACAACAAGGTGTCTATCCTTGCATATATTTCTAAACGTATATATGCGCGAATATTTTATAACGTGTACATTAACAGAGCTATTGTCTAAAGGGACTAAACAGGCATCCACACCTTATACTTGACCTTCATTTTTTGAAACACTGTATATCTATTACAAATGTATTTAAAGCAATTGGGATGGAAGCATAAAAGGTATTCTTCTGGTGAAGGTAAAACGTCCAACAGAATTTGATTTGGGCTACAGGGAATTTGGTTATGTTCAGCTCCAGTAAACAAGAACTAGATCATAATTTTGAAAATTTAATTTCTTTGATATAGTTATAAACTTGGGCTTATTATTCAACCTGGGACATTTTTAAACGTTTGTTCAAAAATTCTAGGTATTAAAAATTATGTAGCGACAGGCTACACACGATGTGAGGATTACATCGTGCTACTCATTCAAAATGTTCAGGCTTTAGAACGCAGTATAAATGAACCAGAAACCTTTGACGATGCCGACCAATTTGTGTTTGACACGACGGATGGTACAGTGACGACCATCAATCCGCATTATTATCAATCTTCAACCGTTGTTACCTCAACAGGAAGTACGCGACCGCGGTATTGAAGCGAGTGATGATTATGTAAACGAGCAAGGTTAAGGACATCACCAATTACAAAGCCGACGGTAAGCACATCAACAAACTGTTGGTGCGGTAACATTATTCATCACCGTTAATTAGCTTCGGCCACAAGAGCGAGTAGTGTCATCATCAAAGCAGGTCGACAAAGGAATGGGCTACGCGACGAACCCGTGGCCAGCTGCAACAAGCGGTTAAGTGTCAACTGGATATCGCTAGGTGCAATGACTTGGACAACAACGTCATAAGGACGTCTAATGAAGCCTGTGAAGTGGTTAACAACTAACCCAAACGACGGTTAATGATTAAAGTCGGCAATGACGGTAACGCTTCTAACCAAATAATACGTCTGGCGAATTCCAAACAACAACAAGAAGCAGCGGTGACGATCGTGGACTGTCAAATGTTTAAGTGAATTAAATTCAAGCCCGCTGTCGATACGGTGAATAATCATACAATCATGCGGCAAACAAATCGTCCGGAGTCGTGCGGTCAATTATGACATTGTTGGTATTGAACACACCTTCCCACGTAGCCCTGAAAGGTGTGGTTATTCGGGATAATACAGGCATGGATTACCTGGCAACGGTGCCTATAGCGTACCTGAATCTCTCCACGTCAAATTTCAATATTCAAATCAATACGTTGGGGATCATTCCGTAAACGACCATTTGGTGGACGTTGATCAACAAGCACTCGCGAACTGGTAAAGCAGAAGCAAGCACAACGGTGACCCTTATATATGAATTAAAAACAAACCAAGCAGAACATTTACCATCTGCCAAGTGGTTGAATTGGTGTTTGATGGCGTCTTAATTGAGTCTTGCCTCTATTCCTATTGATGACATTTTAGAGTTGCGACGTTCTATTGGAATCACTTGTGTGACATTAGCGCGAATGTACAAGTTAAAGTTAAATTCAAGCAAAAGCCGGAAGATTAATCCTCAAACAACAAATTGCCATTTTCTTGGGTACCTCATATCAAGGAGAAGGTGTTTCAACAAACCCTGAAAAATAGACAAGATTCAAATTTTTCCAAAAGCAAACACGGTAGATGCATATCGGTATTGGTATGACCGCGATACAAGTGAAGCCGCAGAAGGAACATGTCATTCACTACGACTAGACGAGTCCACGAAGAAGAAAGTCATTCTTCGAACGCGGAACAAGAATGTATCACAGCGATCAAAGCGATTCAGCAAATTTGGCCATCAGAAATCATACACAATCATCATGGATAATGACAAAATGCTGATGAACATGATGCGGTCTCTTGAACAATAGCAATTACGGTTGGTGCAGACGGCCAACAAATTTCTAGTACACGACTTCACAATTGTTTATATAACAGAAACCACCAAAACCGATACGAGCGTGTCCAAGCCACCAGTGGTCCCTGGAACCGAAAAATTGATTATGACAAGGAGAAGGAACAAGATATAGATACAAGCCCCAGGATCAAACAACCAGTTGAAGAACGAACAAGTAATTGAACAAAAAATAACAGAAGCAACAAATGAATCAAAAAAGAATTTTAAAATCAAACAAGAAATCAACCTACCCAAACCAAAACAAGGGCTTAAAACAAGTAGCCATCGTGACCAATGTCTCCGGCATTTCATATATTCTCTACGCGGAAATGGACAATGAGCTACCGGCATATGAAGATAGTCGACCAAGCATCAAGAAAGCCAGACCTGTATCAAAACACGATAGAAAGATACATAGTTGATTGGTAGCGACGGACAAAGCACGCGAATCAATCTAAAACCTGAAAAATCTGATTATGCTAAAGAAGCAACTGGTGAATCCTCCAGGTGTTCCAATGTTACGTGAAAAAAGCAGCCGCCGAATAACATGTGTTCAAACCTCACGAAAGTCGTGAATTGTTTGCGAACCTATTTTGTAAATAAAGGAAAGTCTCAGCTGCTACGAGAAGAAGAATGCAAAATGGAAATGTAAGATGATGGCAACACAACATATCACAATGAAGAAGATTTACCAGCAATCATGCAGATATACTAGCAAAGCTTTAGAGATGAAGCAGATTTGCCCTATCCGGCTTCCTGAGCTGACAGGAACATCATTGTCAGCTACGAAGGCTTGGTTTAAATATAAGGGAAAATTATTAAGAATTAGCATAGGAGATATAAAAAGTAAATCAGGCAAATAAAAATGGGATCAAGACGTAACAAAGCATGACGTCGACCGAACGTTTTTCCAAACGAGACAACGATTTAGATAAACCAGAATACGCTCAAGAAACTAAATATACCAAAGACAGCTACTTACGATGCAACCAATTACGTAGGAACTACCACTGGTATCCTGGTAAACCTACGTACACTGAATGAAGACCCTAAAATGCATATCTTGGAACACTTTTCATCGACGATGAATTTAGGGATGCAAACTTCAGAAGTGAAATCTTGAGCCAAATACAACCAAATTTTCCAAAGCTGTTTCAACGGCTAAGTTCAATGTACTTGAATTTAGGTTTACAATCAAGTATCTTATTTTGCCTATTACAGTAAATTGATTGGGATATTAAAAATATTAACAATCAATATAGCCTAAAGTTACGCGATGTAAAAATATTGACCAAATGACTCAATTAGATTTAAGCAATTTTAACGAGGCAATATTTACATCACTTTACGCGATTTTAATTCAAAATTTGCGTTTATTCCTATTTATATTTGCTAGTTAATGCTTTAATTGCTAGATATACGCACAGGTACAGATGTCCCATATCACTATACGGCGAAAGTATTAGCAAGTTATTTAGCGGTTACAGTATATGCCATAATTTGCTCAGTCACAATATCATTTTCGCTATGACTAAGGAAAATTTTTCACTAAATAAATTAGGTGTTTAAGTTCTTCAACATAAAGTGCTTTTTGACCAGTTGACATTTTAAACGTTTCTGTCCGATAGACTCGGCGTTGTTGCCTGTAGAACAGTCATCAACAATCCTACATCGAAATATACTGCGCCAATATATTTCTGACTAAAGCTAAAGTAGCGCAGTATGCGCTAATATCTTTAATATCTTTATCTCCATATGCAACACTTTATGCAGTTAGTTCTGCCAATAAAACCAGTTAGATAGTAAGTATAATACTTCAAACTTGTTTCCGACTTTTACAAATCATTGCATCTTCCGTTGCATGGTCCTCAACATATCTTCTCCGTTGCACTTCTTAAGTTACAACGTTTAACTTCTGAGACGTTGGATAGTTTCATATTGGTTGGTCCTGGTTCGTCAAATTTTAATGTTACCAAATGGGTGTTTTATTTTCAATTTTCAAATTTGCTTGATTTTACAATATACAACGTTGCTGAGGAATTCTTTCTTGATCAAATATGAAAATTGTCAGATGTTTCGGTATCCAGTTTGAATTAACATACAAAGTAAAACTCCATAATATTGCTTGAGTTACATTTTCAGAAAAATGTACACGACTGAAGTTACGCATCATGTTTTTATATGTTCTTTAGAGATTTAAAAGTGAGTGGTATGTCATCTAGTTATAAGTTACAAATGATATTTAACTAGAATCTATAA
>JASANE010023609.1:0-29307 GCA_030248225.1 Trileptium ribeirensis
CGGAAAAATGTTGTCCATTATACTGTGGACGGGATTTTTTGTATTCGGAAAAATGTTGTCCATTATACTGTGGACATAATTATTGGTGGTCGGAAAAATGTTGACCATGGCACTGTGGTCAGATTTATTTTTATTCGAAAAAAATGTTAACCATTGGGAGTGGTCAGATTTATTTTTATTCGAAAAAAATGTTAACCATTGGGAGTGGTCAGATTTATTTTAAATGTTGACCATTATCGTGTGGTCAAGATTTTCGTAAAAGTTGACCATTGCTATGTGGTCAAGATTATGGATTTTTGATAAAAGTTGGCCATTAGGCTGTGGTCAGGATTATCCACCTCGTAACGATCCGTAAGGATCTGTTACATATACAAAAATCTGAAGTTTTGTCAAAAATACGGTTGAAAGTAATTGTTTTCTAGTACCAGAGAGGCTAGTTTTAGTACAATTTCAATTTTCAACAAGAATCATTCAAAAAAATTTTGTTTGGAGTTGAACGTAAAGGGGGGCAACCCCCATGGCTACGCCCTTGGGTATGACCTAATACATAAATCAGAACCATAACAGATTATTTATCGCAGACTTTTCAAAGATAACTTCTGAGTGTTCTCATGTTATAACAATATGATCATGTTATTCAACAAAGTATATAATATATCTTAATCTAATTAAATGCTAACTGGCTGAAACAGGCATGCTCTAATATTTATATCTGAACAGTAATACGCCAGGAAAACGAAAGTGGACAAAAAACTTTATGCGTATTAATGTCATGTTGAAGCGTTAAAGACCAGCTCCCACCTGTTATTTTCTAACAGCTGTTTTTACTTCAATCAGCTGAAAATCGTTCTTGCACTAATTGCGCTTTTGATTTATTTTCAGTTTAGGATATTCATCTACATCTAAAAATGCATCATAATTATTATAATTAAATGCACTCAAGATTTTCTCATTTTCAAATAATAGGCTATAAATTATAATATGATGTCAGCAATATCAATTATAATATTTGTTTAGAATATAAAAATTAAATCAACGGACCTATGTGTATCAGCATTTAAATGATTCGACAAGCCCAAGCTTGGAAATGTGTGACCAATATGACCAGCTTTTAGCTTAATTCCTGAAATATGCACAGATAAAACCGTATCTTCAAGTCTAATACGAAAGCTACGAAACCTTCAGCATTGATTCCGTAAGATGTACATTGTTTCCTTTAGCATTACATTCAAGGATAAAATTCAATTTAACTGTATCCGTTTCATATATTTCCAGATCTAAAACGCTATACTTGTTGAAGTGAAGCAACCAGTTATATATATAGAAAGCAGCTAACCGCATCCTAAAACATAGCGCAGATAGTCAATTATCCCACCGATAATATAGTGTACACAGCATGTGGTATTCCAGCTACCGAAAAACACCATAAAATATAATTTACAAAGAAATGACCCTACTCTAAGCTAGTAATTATGCCAATCGTGACACGCGTAGACAAATAACTTCAATAGTGAGTCATTTAGCTTTCAACATTTTGACGTTACTTCTACAACAGGTCCATTCTGGACTGCTACAAGACAGATTAGTCCCTACCATGGAACAATGGGCAACAGTTACGAATCCCTAGCCCCGAACTGTCACGAAAATTTAACTTTTAAATTCAACGGTTCCGAACAATTTCGAAAACCCCTTCCCGAACGAGTATGCGTGTATATACTGTTCATCGGTCGTAGCAATGAATATGGCACTGGTTCGCAAATTTCACATATTTTGTCGAAATTTGCTTCAAAATCGCTTTTTCTCTCCATCAAAAGCGTTTTGGCAGTGTTTCTGACACGATTTTTAACCGTTTATCTCTTGGCTAAATGCCCCCTGGCAAAATCAGGCGCCCCTGGTTCATGCTCCCTGGCAAAATTTTCAGCGAATGGAAAGCACAGAGTTGAACAATTCCTGTCCTGCGGTACTCATGTAGTCACCCCTCCATTCGTCTGTCATATGTACAGCCCGACATGATACGAACGTAAATTCATCTGGTTACAAGGGCGAAACTCTAGCGGTGAGTACACAGGAAGTAGCTTTTATTACTTCAGAGAGAAATTCTTCCAGACTAAGTACATATCACACATTCACTATTCGGCAACTTAATAAGGATCTCTAAGGATCGCTGATGATGTTTGAAGAAGGGTATAAATAACGTCAAAAAGGGTAGTAACATGCAATACATTAATCATTACAAAATAAATAATTACGCAAACAGAAATATATAATATAAATTCGGTTTGTTCGTCGTATAAAAGCGTTATATTTAGTATATATATTATAAACTAGATGCTTTGTTGAGACCGTTACGTTAATAGGCGCAACCCAGAGGGGGGTCTGGGGGTCCGGATGGCACTGCACCAAGACCGGGTCAACAAAAAACTTTTTATTCAATTTTATCAAATTGATAAAATTATTTTCGGAATCAATTATAAGTGTCGTATTATGATGTCAATTAAAGCATCGGAAACCCTCACAAGACAAAATCTTGGCTACGAACCTGGTTAGATTTTCGTGTTGTTTTCCAGGACCTTAGTGCTCTAAAAAGTCGTAGATAATATACAACGTTTGAAGTACGGTATAAGCTGAGCCATGTCTGTCTGTTAAAAAATGTCCGGTTAACGTTAAGAGAAGACATAAGTGTCCGCACTGCAGTTATTATTAAATCGCTAGGTGTTCAGTGATGTACACGAACCTGCTACGTTTACTAATTACAACACAAAGAAATCGTTCGAAGTTTGAACGGAAGCTATTAATTATTGGTAGCAATAACCAAACTTGAATTATTTCATATTGAAAATATCTAATATTCCATTGATATGTGTTTTTTAACGGAGTTATCGACGTTCAAAGCACATCGGGTGGCTACTGTGAAAATTGAACTTTAATGCACACATAAAATAGATGTTATAGATGTTGAGATTGAGAATATTAAATCGCAGCAGCACACTTTCATGGATAACCGTTCAGTATTGCTACACTGTGTTCAACTCCTATTCACAAGATTTGATAAACTCAAGATGGCACACCACCAGAAAATAAGTATGAGGCTGCTTCGACGAAGCAATATGCAACAAAAAGAGACTACAATTTCACTATTTCAATTCTAAAAGTATATAATTTCGGCATGATAAAATGTTTTTATATGGTAAAAATTGTGACAAAATAACAAGAAACATGGTAAATTTTCTTCTGGTAAAATAAGTAGGAACTACAAAAAACCGGAGTAACAAAAAAACTAAGTCGCATAATTTGGGCGAGTTCTCCAAGACAAAACGCGTCCAAGTTTTATATAGTCGCCTTGACTGTACATAGGCCCTGGCGGTATGAGCGCCACATCCTGTTCAACAATGAGGCGGATGGCACACGGAATATTTCGAGGGCGATTAATAGTTATGAAACTAAAAATTGAAAAAGAAAAGTTTTTACATAATTTACATTTTTTATCTATTTTGACGTATATAAAATATATAAGTGAATATTTAGTATCAATTTCACGTCAACTTTATTTTCTCAACCGATGGCTCATCCGAATCAAACCCGTCGCTTGCCATATTACGAAATGTTGATGTTTGATATCACTATGTTTTACTTGATAGATATACTGATTTTAATTATTGTTTGCTCAATCTCAGTGCCATAATAGTAATTATAATCTTATGGAACATCTGAATCCACTATCACCAGATACATAATAAATGTACTCAAAATCAAAACTATAACCAAATCGAACACTTAATTATTTTCCAATCCCCAAAAATTTAGTGCCAATTTTATGTTAAGTTGTTTATAGGTATTTGAAAAAATGTTCGCTTAAAAAGTTCAGACCGGTTCACAACGCCAAAGAACCAAGGCTAAATCTTACTCATCAATGCAGAAAAATAAAGCAATTACAAACAAATGTACGCACGAAAAAACTATATATAATAGGTACATAATATATATAATGTATGTATGTATTAATGGGCTCTCCTGGGTGAGTGGGTGGTGCCCTCTGGCAAAATTTTGGTCTCTGCCAGGTTCACCGCCTCTTCGAAAATTTTTTTGTTTCCAATCGATCCAAAGTACATAAAATTTGATCAAAATTTGTACTAAAAGCCAAAAATTTCGCAAATTGTGTCAAGATTTGCTTGAAAATCGCTTTTTCTCCCCATCGAAACCATTTTGGCAGTGTTTCTCCGTGGTTATTTTAGGCCCTCCCAGATAGGGGTCAGTAAACGGAAAAATTTACTGACCCCTAAGGGGTCAGTAGCAAGGGGTCATTTCGGAAACTAGGGGTCATGAACCCTTAAGGGGTCAGTAATTTTATAAAAATTAATACATTTTTTCTTTCAGGTGTCCCAACATACCTCTGTGGCGCTGGTTTTTTTTTCAGTTTTTGGCCATAATATATAGTATACATGCATATTTTAGGTTTGGTGACCAAATAATTGATCGTTTAGCCTACGATATGCGTGTATATGAGTTAGAAATTTTCTAGTGACCCCTTAAGGGGTCAATTTTTTGAAAAAAACGTAAATTTTAAGGGGTCGTTTTTGCGAAAAAAGTAGGGGTCGGTGTCTAGGGGGGAGTCGATCCTTGGGGTCGCCCCCCCTCTAAAATAACCCCAGTTTCTGACAGAATTTTTAACCGCTTTTCTCTTGGAAAAATGCCCTCTGGAAAAATCGGGCGCCCCCGATTCAGAACCAGGCACCCCCTGGTTCATGCCCCCCTGGCAAAATTTTCAGCGAATGGAGAGCCCAGTATTATGTTATGTATATCAGGGAATAACCAAATATACCGGAACCGGAACCAACAAATGGAAACGGACCTCGCTTTTAATTTAGACGGTGATTTAGTATCGTGAAATGCATATCATTTATAATATTATATTACTGTCTATAAACTTACACTTTTGTTACAGGCGAAGGATGAAACGCATTGGAAACTCGACCATTTTGGGGGTATAATTTACTTCAAAATTAATAATTGATACTTATACTTATAGATATTAATTTTTAAACGGGAATTCCGGTTGCGGTATGGATTTTGCCTTTTGCCGGAACCGCAACCGGAACACGATTTTCGCCGGAACCGGAATTTCGGTTACTCCCTGATCTGGCTAGTCCAAAGTAGGGGAACGGCATTTTCGGCTGCCTCCAGGCGAAGCGGAGGTACCCCCGGCAAAAATTCGGGTACCTCCCGGCTCAAAGGCCCCTGCTGAGAAAAATTTACGTCTAAACGCGACAAAATCAGGCAAAAAAATTGGCCCCCTGGCAAAATCCGGCACCCCCGGGGGCCCCGGCTATAATTTCCAAACTTTGGACTAGCCAGCTGATAGCATGGTATAGTTATGCAATTTATGTAGAGCAACTGTTGGAGAGAACTTGCTTAAAATGCCGCATAGGGATGATTCCTATGGCACATGGTTTGTCAGCTTAAGGGGAACCCAACGTTACACCTGTAATTACCATCGAATCGCAACGGCGAAGAGCGACCCAATTAAAATAGTAAAATAATTCCCTTTAAGAAACAGAGTTCGGACATACAAATACTAAGGTTTAGTTAAGTAGGTAAAATCTTCTAACCCGGTTGAGCTCGTGGAAATTGGGGATAGCCCCAGAGTGGCTCATTGCTTGGGCAGCGGCCTACTCTCGTGAGCTCAACCGAAGCGTCCTTCGTCTGCGATTGAGGACTGGTTAAGCACCCCAGAAATCACACATAGGACTTTTTAGGAGAGTAACAATTTATGACGATCCATATATAGCGATTCCGCAATGGGTCGTCGACAATTGCGGCAGTGCGAAGATCCTTTTTAAGAAGTTGGATAGAAAATCTATATACAGTACGCTCGTGAACATAGAGCTCGAATTGGTCCGTACGTTCTTCAAAATTTATGATCTTTAATATCAGGAACTAAGAGAAGAGACAACGCGTCAGACACTTAACCAACTGTCACCGAAGAACAGGACTTCCTTGTAGTTTTGGATAGTTCCATAAATTAGTTTTAGTTTCTCGTAAAATTTAGTTACCCGGACCACTGATTTGTACGATAGTCATGATTTAAATTATTAGTATTATCGGTACTATAAGATGATTTATTTCCGACCCTTGATTGGTGGAGTAATCCTGAGGGTATTTTAAGAAGCAATGCAGCGACGTCGCTGTCGTGCCGCAGAAACGAAATCCAAGGAGTTAGACTGCTAACAAGGACTTACAATTTTTACCTTCCCCTCGTGGAGCAGAAAAAGTGAACAACACGGAAGGAAACTTATTTGCTTACTAAAATCGTATCCAATCAAGATGCTGGCAGTACGCTGCGAGAATCCGTTTTTGTTAGGACAGAGAAACGGTTCCGCCGAACTAGGCTTAGGCTTTAGACGATTTGCCCATCTCAAAATGGCTCCAAGGATTTTTTCCTGGACCCGGCTCGATCCAACACCTTCGTAAAATTGTATAAATGTTCACAAAATTCGCAGATAAAATTTTAAACATCAACTTCCCCCAAGTTTGCTAAGCTAGGCATTATGCATAAAATGAGCGGAAATATTTCCTAAGTTAGAAACTCGGTTCCCATCTACTTATACAGGGACAACCGAGAGGAGAAATGTGACATCCGAATTGCACGTCCTTGGTTCGCAATGGTTCATGAGTGTAACCATTGAAATGGTCGCGAATCGTCTATTTTTTTCAAAATGGACTCTGGGTCCAGCAAATTTCTTTTGGGTTCAGACCTTAAACGCTGGGTCCAGACTTACAAATTTTGGCTCGAGAATTTCACGAAATTTTACACAAAGAGACCGTATTACGAAACGCAATTTGACCTTATTACATAATTACAAATATATAAATTATTCTCTGCCAAGCCAGGATAAACGAAGCCATCCGTGAAACCAGCAGTAAACAACTACATACAGATGTAAGCACAAACGGCTGAAAGCTTGCACTATGTAATAGAATTTATTAGCAAACCCTATGTCTCCGAGGCCGAAACCGGATTTGGATTTTGGATCCACAAAAAAATATTTGGGTCCAGACCCACCTGTGAACCCAAAAAACCTTGTTTCCAGTCACAACTGAGCCGAGTTTGAGCGTCAAAAACCTATTATATATATATATATATATATATATATATATATATATATATATATATATATATATATATATATATATATATATATATATATATATATATATATTATTTGTACCACTGTCGAGCAATGGAGCATATCTCAACCCTAAGCCTTGGCCGCCTTCAGCCTACCTGAACTGTAGCCGAATGGCGTTTGTTATCCTTATTATTATTTCACGAAAGTGACTATTTTTACCCACTGGCGCCCGGTTAACTAGCATATCCTATAGCACGATCTATTTCCTACCCGCTTTCTCCTAATTCCGTATTGTAATGTAAGCTTAGCCGTCTTCAGAGTATCCGTTCGCATCGAGGAGATTAGTCGAGCATATGGCTGTGAACGTCCCATTAGGAAGGCGATGACCCAAGGTTTGCCCCAGCAAATTCAGTTGAACCGTGTGAGTTTCGTTCGTATATTGTAACCTTCATGCATATTGTTTTTCTTGTGAATATATGATCATATTGTGAAGTGTATAGTCGTACTGTCTTATTCCTGTACCTTAGGTGTACTCGATTACCTTATCAATAAATAGTATATATATGAAAACTCATGGTGTTCTCGCGTGTATTGATGCCTTATGTAGCGATACGTATGAAAGGGGTTTGAAATCGTGCGACGACCTGCGTCAGACTTGACGTCGAAGAGGTTGCCAACCTTAACGTAGTTCGCTAATTCCGCGATGAGTAGATACAACTCGTGCCACGTGAATTTTCCCCCAAGAATTCCCCACCAATGTCGATGAAGATTAGAAGGACCGCCAGCCGACCAAATATCAAGGTTGAGTCGAACAGTTACGATTGTATATCCATTGTACAATCCTAGGGTTTGCTGGCAAAATAAATATCGTTGGTTCGACACTTCCATGTAGAATTAGAATATAGAATAGTGATATGACCTCTTTGTCCAGTGCGCAGGTGACGGAGCCAACTTCCATGTGAACTTCAAATTCTCTACGCACACTACGTACGCATCCGTTTCGGCAGGATCAGAACACATCCTGTGAAGCGCTACTGCAGCTTGCTAAGCTCCATAGCGCCTTGAGACTTACCCAGAACAGCGTATTCATTATGTCCGCCTTTGAGGTTACGATAGCCGGGGTCGTATGGGCATTGCGTTTTGGAAGTGCGCAATCCACCAACTTAACGTCAGTTACACTTCGAATAAATTAACTCTGCAAAGCGCTTAATGTGATAGTAAAAGTACGAGCTTCGGTGAAGTGCGTTCCGACTGACATAGCAAAACACTTGAATGCTAACTTATCACTAAAGTTAATCAGGTGCCCGCGCAAAACCGACTGCAATGCTCCAGGTTCCCAGTCGTACTTTTCCTGGCTAAATTACTACGAATAAACATTTTCATTGGGCCAGGGCTGGCTCAACCGGGACCGGGATTACTTAGAAAACCCTTATTTATATGGCTCGAATTGCTTCGCAATAGGATCCCTTAAAATCGAAATCGTAGCTATAAAATCTGTTCGAGCGCAGGCTGCTTGCTCAGTCTTCATGATATGAGACAAATTTTTCAGTATTTCTAGAGCAACCAGGCATTCGACAGTTATTTTCAGACTTCGGTTAGTATTCCTGGGCACTCCATTCGCTGAAAATTTCGCCGTTGGACATGAACCGGGGGCGCCCAATATTGCCAAGAGAAAAAATGTTAAAAATCATGTCAGAAATACTACCAATACACGTTTGATGGAGAGAAAAATTGATTTTGAAACAAATTTTGAAAAAATTTGCGAAATTTTTGGCTGCAGAACTGAATTTTAGTGCAAACTCTACTGAATTTTAGTACAAACTCTACATACGTGCCTTGGACCAATTGGAAACAACACAATTTGCCAATGAACCCGGGGAGCCCGAAATTTTGCAGGAGCACGAACCGAAGGTACCTGTTTTGAGCCAGGTGGAATCGAAAAATACCAGACCTTCCAACCCTAATTTGGAGAGCCCAGTATTCAATACCCAAGCAAGTATTTGAGATCACTCGGTCCAGAGCCGGTGGGATGACCAAAATATGAGGAAGATAAGCCGGCGAGGACCTCACCACGAACCGCGGCAGGCCAAGTACTGGAGATTGCCTCCTTTCGCCTTCTCATCAAATACAATGCAAACTAATCCTGAATATTTTACAAGGAAAAATTGCAAGTAAAGCAAAGGGCCGCAAACATAAAGCAGAATTAGTTCGAGCATTTTCGAAGCAATGAAAAACAAAACTGGGATTTTCCTCATACCCGCAGGCCAAAATTAGTCAATTTTAGAGCTACGTCGATAATTTTGGTACCATTCAACTCAGCTCGACGAGCTGGTTCAGAAGATAGCCATATAAGCCACTTTTTATGACATAAAACTGAGCATTAAAGCATCAAATTTAGTAGAGTGGAGAAGGAAGTAATATACCGGTTCTTCCTCACCAGTATTAAAAAGACGGCAAATACGACTGTCCTCAAGACCTAATCTGAAAAGATGTTTTTCAACCGACAAAGACCAGTGATTAGACGCACAGCTAACAACAATCTGATGCGACTAACAATGGATATATGCACTACAATGGCATGGAGAACTTTGTCAACAACTTTTGTCATGAAGAAACCATAATGTTAAAGTGCCCTGAGGTGCACCACGCTAAGGTATCGTGGAGAAAGACAATGAAAGGGATATCAACAACAAATTTTTATACTATATATTCTATCTTTTTAGTCTGTTCGGCCATTGAAAAAATCATAAAGATTGCTGCAGAAGTCTATTCACAAATAACGCAGCACCAAAACAATAATAATTGCTATTGCCAAGGGTAAACCAACGGTTATAAATTAGGAACTATAGCAAGATGCTTTTTTAAAATAAAAAACTGTTTTATTTGGGATGTCAAATCAGATAGCTTTTTAGTTTTCCCGATTGAAGCCGAGTCGACTTGAATGTGTTTGTTCACATGTCAGTTTAGATCGGCAGTTCCCGAATAAGTTTGGCTCAAATTAATTTGACGCCAAAGTCGGGCTTATTTTGAATTGCAGAATATGATGACTGCTTCACATTTCAATCACAAAATGCATTGTAACCATAAGTATGAGTCGTACAATTTCAGTCATTTTGCAGGGAATTTTTCAACAGTAATAATATTCAGCAATAACTCAGCGTAAGCCACAAAACATTTTGTCCCGAAATTAATTTGGACCAATCTCATTCAAGGACAGCTTATTTAAAACGGCATTTCAATAAGCAATACGGTTTAAGCCAACTTGAATTAAATCGGGAAAACTCGAAGTCGATAAAATTTGACACCCCAAATCAGCGTGACGTTTAACTGTAGCCCGTCTTAGTTGGTACGCCATGCAATAATTACAGCATAACGGAAAGGAGTCGCGACAAGCAAGGATATTCGGATATTATCCGGCACGTCCGGATACTCGGACATTGCATTACGTGGCCAGTAGTAAAATTACTAGAGACCGGCAAACAAATTCGAAGTTGTCAGAAGGACCCAGTTAGCCGATATTTCCAGTGATCTTTTGGAGATTTTGTCGTTAGATTTACATATTGTAGTAGGAGGTCCATATACGGTACCCGCCAAAAATGACTGTCGCTCGCTCAAGACTGGCTCGCGTCTCGCTCGAAATAAATTTATTCTACAAATAGAATTTATTATTAATTTAAACAGTTTCAAAATCTCGAGCGAGCTACTCGCCAGTGACTCGCTCGCTCGAAACGCGACGGTCATTTGTGGCGCGTACTGTACTTTAGACTCGCGACGGTCGATTCTAATGGATGCTGTATTTGCTTCAGACGAAGGGTCTCTATCTGAATGTCTCCGGTTATAGTTAGATAACACAAAAAAAACTTTTATTTTCAAAACTGTATAGATTTCTTTACTCGCGTTTTCACCATAAGCAAATTTAAGGTGCGGTATTATTGCCGTCAAGATGTACATATTTACATACAGATCTAGACTCAGCTAATTATTATCGTTTTAATTTTTTTGGAGAATTTTGTATTTGAGCTTATTTATAAACGCACCGAAATTGGCATTTTGCGGACACGCGACTTTTTCGCTCACAGATTCAGTTTTTTTATTTTCAGTTGATTATTTTTGGATCATCTATATTTCTGAATTTGACCTTTGGTGTTATCTTGTAGTGTGCGAGTAACCTAAAGACAACCACACCAACCACCCATCGCGTTCGCAAAAATTATAGAAAATCCGAGAACGAAAATTTGGCACATTTGAAATTAGCGGGTTTTGTTCGCAAACATCAAGAGCTTAACAATAGGATCGATTTGTTTCTGACGCCACTACAGCATTAAATGGTTCGGAAACTGAATAATTTATTATGCAAACTTGATGGGCGTTAGCGAACCAAGTTACTCAATTGAAAATTGCCAAAATTCTATTTGATCACAATGTACAATTTCTGGCACTTGGATTTAATGTTGTCAAATTTCGGTTAGCGAAAACCGAATGACATTCAGCATCTTTTTACGAAACAATGGTTTGCGAGTCGATATCGCTTATTGCATAATAAGATGATTGGTGGGGCGACTTTAAGGTTAATTCAGCCAGATATTATTTGGAATACTAACTTAAATAAAAACCTGCAGTGTCATGATTGTACATGGTGCTCATAGAATTCTTCTCAACATCGCGTGTTTGTTTTTGATCTCGCCGCCGATTTTGGGTCATTTTAAAGATTTCTGTGCTTTGAGTATAAAATACTACGATCCAGTAAAAATTTGAAGAACTGTTGAGTCTTCTGCCTTGAGAAGTTTTGACAAATATACCCTAGTTTGAACAAAAAATTTAACCATGGTATTATCTTGAAGATTCAGAAATTAAATTTTAAAAATGGCACTTTGTTACGTTTCGTATTTTCCTGAAGATGCTAAATTCAATTAAACAACTTCGGGTGCTCATTCACTTTTTGTACGAAGTATTTAGCCTTGCTGTTATGACTAAAACTGGCAATTTGGCATTTTTCGGACAATCCCGCTTCACTAGCTTCGAGTTGGGCTTTGGCGGTTCCGTAATACGCAATCGAAAACCCAAGATATATAAAATATCCACTTTATTCAGAATAAATTTATGTAAACTACAACATGAAATAGTTTCCTCCATAACTTAAACTGTTCACAAAAATAGGCATAATCACAGGTTTGTAAAAGCTTAGCCCTCAAAATAATGTTCAAAAAGCGCCGTATCAGATAAGAATGTTTGTTTACGCCTCAAATCTTTAATACATCATAAAATAGAGATGTAACAGAGAAAGACGCAGTCTTGTAAACAGGCTTTAAAAACTAAATAAATTTTACCCGGACATAAGGATGTGGTAAACCATTATCCCTGTTCATTACTAGAGCGAAACAACATATTTCACAAAGATCGCAATAAATATCATACCTTTAAGATCACCGTTAAGCGTTGCAATTTGGTGTCGGTCCAAAGTTCGTGGCAAAACATTTATTTTCAATGCCTTTAAGGCAAAATCCACGAGCGGTAACTCCTCGTAAAATCCAGTAGCAGTCACTATAACAAACAACAAAATGGCTTTGTTAAAACTACATTTTTAAGCATGCAGTAAATAACAAACTACCACGTTTTGTCTAGCAAATTAAACTAACAAATATTGGTTATTATGGTTCTTCGTTTCGTAGCATTGTGCCAAACTGTAATGAAACAAAGGAAATAATGTACCGCCATTTACAGGCAGTATCAACAACGAGGCAACCACAAGTCCGTTTTGCGACTGCAAACATCACCCCATAACGACAAGGAATATCAGCACGCAGAGCATACAATAATAATATTGCTTTTTACCCAATTTATTCAAATACCACGTTTAAATTTATTTAACGGAAAAAGATATTCTTGATCCATTATGTTTAATATTATCAAAAAATTATATCGCAATATTAAATTGCAACAGAGCGTATTAATCATTATTCAAATTTCAG
This sequence comes from Trileptium ribeirensis, assembly GCA_030248225.1. Classification (NCBI taxonomy): domain Eukaryota; kingdom Metazoa; phylum Nematoda; class Enoplea; order Enoplida; family Thoracostomopsidae; genus Trileptium; species Trileptium ribeirensis. Next base: position 13,097 of record JASANE010023609.1, read on the forward strand.
TCCATCCTGCTCAATTATTCATAAGTTATGACATTATCTCCCAAACGTTATACCTAAATAAAATGGCTACAGGTAGGCAGATCGACGACACTGTTGTTTTTTCTACCTCGTTAACAATTTCGTGGCAAAAAACTGAAAATTAGCAAATTATAGATCTTTTCGAGACCAACACTGTATTTCTGCGATAGAACTGAAATCGTGTTGCTTCCAAGTGGCAAAATCTGACAGACCATATCTTTATTAGGGCCCTGCACAACCCCATAAAAATATTCACTCTGTCAATCGCAGGACAATTATTTTGGCTATCAAATACAATACTACAAAATACCTCTATTATGTCCTGGATTATATAAATATGACGGGCCTGAAGGGGTCGAAAGTATAAAAATATGTCAGTGCACGTCGTGTACAGTACTGGATTTTCCAAACTACCACAGTTACACCTTGGAGTCCTACAATTCGAAACTAGTAGGTTTAGAAATGCCTGAGGGCAAGTCTTCCCTAGTCAAAATCTACGTAGCTCTTATCGATTGATTGCAACTATAAACGGATATTTAACAGACAAAGTTTCAAAGATTTTAGTTCCGCATGGGAAAATACGGGGTTTTTGGCCGAAAACAAAGAAAAATTAACTAATTTGTTAGCCACTGGGGCTGTCGATATAACCGTGGTAATGGCCAACATTTAACTCGGGCGTGAACTGGAGAATCTGGAGGTTATCGGAATACCACTTTCCATATTTGGGGAACACATTAATATAGCGCTGACTCGTTTCGGTTGCTGCTGAATAACTTACGGTCAAAATTAAGTGCTACTTTCCAACCGTCGATAACTCTGGAGGATGCATAGAATCCACGTAAAAGTTCTCTTCCACAGCCCAGATCAATGCGGTTATTGTCGTGCGATCGAAAGAAGAATGATCTTCCAGAAGGAACAAGGGCGTCACTAAAAAGCACGAACGCCGATGTGTATAATATACAGATGCTACTCAACTTAGGCATTTATACGTAACATAATAATATGCAAAATTATGTATTACGACAGCGATTACATTACGGCTACACATGAGTATGACTGCGTAGGTACGCGACTAAAATGCACATGAGTAGGAGGGATACTGAAATTAATGAATGCTATAATAATTAGTTCGAGCTTTTTAGCATATAACGTGCATCAAAAGAGTAAGATCTAATTTGCTACATAATTTAGAAGACCATCCGATGTTTCAAAGTAAATCCAAATTTCAACAGTATACAGTTCAGTTTATTGCGATAACGATCCGCTGTCATTAAAGATCTAATGTTCCGCTATAGGGAAAAAGGGACGACTACTCATATTCAGCCGCTGGACTAGATTAGCTGCCCCCGCGAAAGTTGACCAGTAAAATATTTAATTTTGGCCTCGCCACATTTTGTTCTCACGCGACTTCAGGCTGGAATTTTAGCGAATTTTGGCATTTGTTGGCGTTCTAAGTAATAAAATGCAGTTTACCGACGCATAAACCTATATCAAACTAAACAATAGATAATGTATAATATTATTTATATAATTATATACAGCCACAGACAAAAATAAGTGCACAAAAAACGAACTCAACAACGTTCGTTTCTAAATGACCATTACAACGTTCCTTTGAGTTCGTTCATAAACGAACAAAAAAGAATTTTGTTAAATCATGACAACGTTCGTAAGCGAACGTTCTAACGTTCGTTTGCATTTAGCTTTCGTTTTTATGCACTTGCCCGTGATTGTACCATCATAGAATGTGTATACCCTAAGGAGTAACCGGAATTGCGGCTACAGCAAATTTGTGCCGAATTCGAAGTTCTGGTTTCATGTTTTTTTCGGATATCAGAATGACGTATTTTGTAATAAAAGTTTTCTATTTCCTGTCAAAATTAGCTAACAAACTAAACTATAACCGAAACACTAATTGTAAAATAAAAAAAACGAAATATTCAACCTTTGTGTTCGCTCAGTTGCTCTAGGACGTTTAATTTCCAAAGCGCATTTATCAAAACAGTTTATAAGGAACAAAAAAGTAATGCTAATCAATCAAACACCATATTTATAATTTCTGAAGTCCAGAATTTGTTACAGCTATACGGTTCCTACATAGTAATATGGGACAAACTATAATACTAAACGTATCTTTATCAGTTAATTCTCATGTACTTGTGATACCGTAATGCAATTTAGAATACTTCACATTCCTGAGGACTATGTACCTAACAACAGTAATTCTCTCGGTGAAGGCAGCTGGGGCGAACATGGTTAGTCCGTGTTCACTACCTATTTTGAGGTGTGAAATTGAGTTTCCTAAGCTCTTCTTAATACACGGAAAAACAATAATACATCTGTAATATAATAGGAGTAACAGAGGATGTAATTTTCAGCACATATTAGTAACGTCTTCTCACAAGTGTGGAACGGCTCGTCCTACATTCAAAATCCATCTCCATTAAATTTAAGAGAAGTTTCGTTGAATTTTGCAACATCAGATAATTATTTGAAACATCAACAACTATTATATTCCTTAAATTTCGAATAATTATCTGTTAAAGAGTTATCTTATTAAGAATTGTGTTTGAAATTTCAAGGAATTAATAGTTCTTTGAATTTTAAGAGAACAATCTGGTGGTGCAAAAATCAAATAAAATTCCCTTAAAATTCACAGAAAGTATTTTAAGTGTACTTGTTAAGTGGAGTAGAATATAGCATGACGATAAACTGCCAAATCTTGTGACAACTGCAAAAAATGTGTCTTTTCACTAATTTCACGATACACGTCACAGTGTTTTACACCTTTTGATGGCGAATATTTTCACAGATTGGCACGACTTAACCCAAAGACCTGAAAATTTCTGAAAACACATCTCTTGTGGTTTCATGGTGCATCACTTCCAGCAGGATTTTTCCTGTATATAATCATAAGGACATATGTTATTGATAAACTTAATAGCGTTAACATTTATAAAATGACAACTTTCAAGAGATTTTATTTTAAGAAAATAATTTTTGCTCGGTAGGGCCTTAGTACTCGGATTTGCAACTATCAACATAAATAAAATGACATTACTCATATCCAGCTAACCAACTCATATGGCAAAATCCATAGCCCCATCTAGCCAGCAGCATACAACTATGTGGAATATACCAAAATTTCACAGTTTTGTTGCATTTAACATTTATAGCTCCAGGCAACCCCTTACAGGGTAATCAAACACTCAGCGTAACGGTTCATTGATGCTTCTTTTACCCTTTTGACAAGACCAAGACCCGGTTACAGCAAAAACTTGAAGTTCCGGCTCCGGCTAGTCACTGATTATCATGTATATAAAATATTTCCCCTTTGACCTTTTCCCCACCCCCGAACTTGGGCCCACACATGACCCCAATAGCCCCAACTGCTAGAAGCCTGATACAAGCCGACCCAAAAAAATTTTAAAATATAGAATATTGTAGGCCTGATAGCACTCGAAATGAAATTTCGAAACACTACGAAAATTTTACAATATTGGTTCTCTAAATTCTTCAAACTTGATGAATACAGCAAGATACTATATTCGTTTGCAAATTAATACTGTGCCATGCCAAAGGGCGGGGGACCGAAGCGGGGCTCCAAGATGAAATTAGAGGAAACTGGGTTAAAAATTGTGTTTCCCATAACGAACCCGACGGACTCCAAGCTCAACTGGCGAAACTGGAAAATCGTATATACAATAAAACAATAGATTCATTTTGTAGAGCAACTCATACTCTATGTAGTTGCAATACGCGATAGCGTTCAATAAGCAATACCTAAATATGCAATCAGGGGCATATCTTCTCATATATACAAGAAATATGGTTGATATTACCGTCCTCCCCAAAGTGGTGGTGGTGGGTTGGCTTTTCCCTCACCCCCCCCTAGCAAAAAATACGACCGCCCCAGTTGGGTCACTTTGCAAAATTTTTAGCGAAAAACGCCACCAGTTGACATAAAACTTTATTAACTTTTTCACAAAATCCCCTTTATAAGTTAAAAATTTTACCAAATTCAGCCAAAAACATTAAAAATATTAATAAACGGCACCAGGAAAGGCGTAAAAACGTCTGTACCGAGGTTTAAAACTAACTTTTCAATCAGTTTTTGAAAAAACCCCGTTGAAGGCTGGGATCTCCATTCGCTGAAAATTTTGCCAGGGGGAATGAACCAGGGCTCCCTGGTCCCGAACCGGGGGCGCCCGATTTTGCCAGGGGGCATTTTGCCAAGAGAAAAACAGTTAAAAATCGTGTCATAAACACTGCCAAAAAGGTTTTGATCGAGAGAAAAAGCGATTTTGAAGCAAATTTTGACAAAGTTTGTGAAATTTTTGGCTTTAGAAACGAATTTTAGTACAAATTTTTATCAAATTTTTCTACTTTCGACCGATTGGAAACTAAAAAATTTTCCCAGAGGCGGTAAACCAGGGGGAGCCTAAAATTTTTGCCAGGGAGTATGACCCGGGGGGACCTGTTTTGAACCAGGGGGAACCGAAAAATGCCAAGACCCCACCCCCCAATTTAGAGAGCCTAGGAAGCCCAAAGGCTCCTGGAAAAATTTTTGACCAAATGGAGAGAGAAGCCATTATTCGGCTGATTTTCCAAGTTACTGCTTGATATCGCTGTGTATGTCTCTCATATTCAACACTCAGAATTCACAACGTTGGTGGTGGGACAAGCTAATAGTATAACTTAATCTAGCGACTGACATCAATTCTAGAGCAGTTTTTAATACTATTTGAAAAATTCTGGAATTTTTGGTCAAAAAGAAGCACTCGCACATTATACATTTGCACAGATAAACAATTAGCTAAATTTTCTCATGTGTAGAAAAGTATACGCATAAAGAGGTCTGACTTGTAAGTCTGAGTGGAAGGGAACAAAAATACCTGGCACCCCTCTCCTCTTCGTGGGAAAGCCAAAGCATACTAATATGCCTGAGGTACTAGTTACATAACCTAAGACAATGTTAGATATCATAAGCTTTCCTCTTTGTTCTATTTGAGCCATACACTGCGTAGCAGGGCATAAACGAAACCGAAATTTACCGGAACCAGAACCAGCAACCGGAACCATCTAATCAAACCTGATCCGGAACCGAAACCTGGTCTTCGAAATTTATATAGTAAAACAGATGAAGGAACAAATGAAAGTACAGCGGATTTAAAATGCATTAAAAATAACTTTTACATTAGACTTAATGTATTGAGATGGCATTTTTATCTTTCTGCAACTTTAAAGAGACTGAGGAAGATAATAATTTTTATTTATCGATGATAATAATTTATATTTATCGATCGGATATTGTCGGTTTTTGAACACCCAGAGCAAAAATGCCTTCCACTATATACCCTTGCGTATACTGCGTCAAATTGAATGTGCTTAGAACGCATGGAGCGTAGAATAGACACTTTTGCTCTGTGTCTAGCCGCCTCCCATTACTACACATTCGTTTGTTACATGTTGTTCTGTAGGTAACTTGAAATTATTGGTTTATATGGTTCTAAGAGAAAATAATAGAAGATAATTTTCTGATCAGTGGTCAGAAGATAGCGTTGGACAAACAGTGCCCGTCAGTTAGATGATAATGGTGATAACTTTCTAATCTGAATGCTATAAATGAGCCAAACTGTGATGCTGCTCGGCTCGCGCAGTTTCAATAAATACAGTTAATTGCCAAGAAAACACTTACAAAGTGTACAACCGCACTGGCTGGTGCTTGACGCAATTTATGTTAGCCAAGCATACGCTAAGTACTTATACGTAAGCCATACTTTGTTACCGAGTTGGACCGGATTAATTCGAACGTACACCGCAGACTTCTAAATGTGTAAATTATCTGCTACAAGCATGGACCTGGCTTTGATTTGTTAACGAATTTCTGCGGGTTATTATGAAAAATTACTTCTGAAATTATATGCCCTACTTACGTTTAACACGGCGAATTGCTTAGTTAATCTTTTCTTTTGCTTAGTTGTATTGGTGCTTGATCATTGTATCATATATATTACATATGTTTGGATCACAGATGAAGCAAAAAAAGTGGAAAATTTCTAACAATATTTCCGGTTCCGGTATGGTTTTTGCCCTTTCCCCAAACCGCAACCGGAACCGGAATTCCAGTTACTCCCTGTTGCGTACATATTTGTAAGAAAAAAAGAAAAACAGCAGTAAATTATTACTGTAACATAACCATCCTTGATCGTTACTAGGCAGATTAATCGTTACAACCGCACCAATGTACAATTATTATGCGAAATTAAATAATAATATGAATTTAACTTTGCCATATCGGTCGAATTCAACGGAATATAATGAGTATGCGTGAACGACAAATTAGCACATTTCTGACCATACTTTGCTGCTGCATATCGATTAACTTACAATTATGATACTGAAGATGTATCACTGCCTTGACTTTAATTCTGCCTCTCGGGTTGTACAGCTGATACATCACTGTATCTTTGTGTTGACACTACACATTGATTTTGTAATTTTGTATGGCCCTGTTTCAAGAACCGTGTGTATTACAATCGCATCGCATCACTTGTGTAACATATCTAGATCTTGCTGTATAGGATGCCGTTTATGATCGCATTATTTGTGCTACTGTTCGAGAACATTACGGCGTTTTGATATATTTTACTCCATTTCTATAAACTGCACTGATTATGATTAATGCTGAACCTTGACTTTAATATAGCTCGTTTCATGAGCACTGTTACTTTCTCTTGTCGAATTGTCATATCTCTATAACGTTACACTGTTCATATTTGTACGAATTAACAAAATAGTTTATATAGATTTCCTTGGTCGTTGTGTATATTACGATTATTGTCGTAGTGAACATATTGTTGTAATCACTCAATTTTCGCCCGGTCGGCAGTGCTACCCTACCCCGCGGTATCGTACCGCACAAGACTGCTCTGTATATTACTGTGTTGACAAACTTTATGGTGACATGGAAGAAGTGGGATTTAGAATGTTTTAGGGAAAACAGTGTATAGACGATTTAGTTGGAGGGGGACCGGCCCTGACAGCTAGCGGCAAACACATGTAAAGCTGGATACCACCGTTCGCCGTGCAACGAAGAGCAAATTTTATGTTTATTAGGATTATATTTAGTTTACCGATATTCATTGTACACTGTATAAAAATATAAATTGATGACATTTTAAAATGTTAAATTCCGAGTTTCCGGAATTGAAATGTCTCGATCCTTGCGGACCATAGATCCAGAACGATTGAGAACTTCAGGGTAAGTGCCAAGTTTTAGGGCACAAAACTCTTTGATCTTTTGAATTAGACAGATTTTGTCCGTATCTGAAGCGAATCCATGCACTTATTAATGAAAAACAGGAGTTAGTTTAATGAAAATATAATATTAACGCTAAATAGATTTAGGTTTGAGACCTCGTACCCCGAGGCCTCGTTTTGCCCCGAACGTGACCAATGTGCTCACCTTTGGCACAGTACGCAACGAAACTTCAAAAAAATTTTCCCGACGGTGTTGTAACCCATCATGCTCCCTTGGTTAGCCGAGCTCAAAAATATACCGCACGTATCCTTACGACCATCTCTTGAGCCATCGTGGCCCAACAAAACAACCCTTTTCCTACCGTAATCACGACATGGGCTGCCCGAGAGCCTGCTTTCCCATTTTTCGTCTTCCACCATGATACCTGGTATCAAAATGATAGCGTCACCGAGTCTATTTCGAATCCGGGGCCTATGCTTCGATTTGCTCACGAAACTCCGAGTTTGTCTCCCTTTCTCAGTCCCATAACCCATTTGGCTTGTTCTCGCGAGTTATAGACTTCTTGACCTGCAAGTAGGTGACGAAGCCGACCTCCGTGGGAACCTCAAAGGTAGTGACACTTGGACAACTTAAGCAACCCATCGGGTAGCATCCGAGCACATTCCATGAAGCGCCATTACGGCTTGGTAAGCTTCTTGGGTTTGACCGTGGAAAATCGTCCAAAATCGCTAAAATTTGGCCCATCCTTGAGGTTACAACTGCCGGGTTCGCAAGGGTACTACGTTTGGAAGTTTCGTAGTGCAGCAGCGTCCAATTATTACATTATGAAAATTCTATAATACTGTTACACATAAACAGTCAAATGCCTACATCGTAGAATGCGTCATTGATGAACAGTTTCACTTCGTGGAAGAAACAAAAATAGTAATACTAGATAAATTATTCACATACTGATGTGATATATCTGAAAGCGCTGCAGGTATCGCATTTTGCTAAGAACCATTACACTGTACTATTGCCAATGCAAACTTACTTGAACATCCTACCCTGTCTTAGAAGTAGCTGCAAAAACTGCATGCATTGATGCTCTCGTTCCAGGGCATTTGTGTTATAGACACGTTTAAATTCGTCGAGCCCAACACCAAGTGAAGCTGCCAACTTGACAACAATTCCGTATTCAACATCACCAAACACCTTGTCGCGTTCTAGTGGCACAAGTGTTGAAAATCTTTTCTAAACAGAAACAAAAATATAATAAACATTTTACGACCTATTGATCAAATGTTTGTGAAGCGAAGTGAGCAGTACAACCTCTTCAATCACAATGCTGCAATTGAGGACAATATGAACTGCCGGTTAAATATTGACATTTTAATATTTGTATGCCGCTCAAATTTTGCGTACACGTTCCCTATCATATTAACAAAACTTGAATCTGAATGTACCCTGTTTAAATATACTCTTACAAAGAGTGTATAAAAGAAGCCTGGCAGGATGTCACAGGAGTTTCGGCCTTATCTTCTAATTTCCGAGGAGTATTGGCCCCTAGTTTTCCATGACAGATATCAAGCCTATCTACAGATGGTACCCCAATATTTCGACGGTAACCCCAGACCATGACCCTGAAGTAAGTTTTGGCTTCCCTTCTTGTAAACACCCCTAGCACCCTCCAGTTATTTTGAGGCAGTACCAAAAATGGTCGTCCTAATCGGTTATAACAAAACTCAATACTACTGCCTATATTTAGACTATTCATCAAAATCCTAAGTAAAATGAAGTGCGGCCTGGGAAATGCAAATTTTCAGTTGATAAATTGCAGCGAAACAACGATATAAATGTTGTATATGCATGAAAAACGTGATAAAATACAACTACAAGACCCCAGGTAATCTGGAGGCACGTTCATCCAGCTAACCAAGAAGAATTCGCGCAGTTATTTCTGGTTCCCCGGCTAGAGTTGCGAGCCCCTAGGCAAAACTTTGAATCTGTAACGAGGATAAGATATGAAAGTGCTCCGCAAGTGTTTGAGGAAAAATGGTAACCCTTTCCAGCGTATGGACAACTGTCATTGATGCAACCGAAGATGAGGTCAACCCCCAGGAATGAGGCGAAGACAGGCCGACACGCTCGTGACATTAAACGCGTATAACAGGTTTGTATTATCTGACTTATTCCCAAAAACACGCCCAGTTGACATAAAAAATCCACAAATTTTTGACTAAAATTATATAAAACAACATTGAAATTACTTTTAAATAGTTTAAAAGTTTTAGAAATATCTAAATTTCAAAAACCCGGAGATTGCCCTGTTTGATGCCCCGCAATAAATTTTTCAGCGAATAGAGAAGTTAGATTATGATAATATATATACTAAATTCATATATATACATAGAATTTTTAATACATTATTAAATTTCTAAATAATATCTATTTACTTTTATCTAGGTATATACTAGTATGGCGACATAAAACTAATGGGTGAAATCATAACACCGTAGTTTGCTACCTATCTGTTTTTAGACAGTTAATACGAATAGATGTCTAATAATTTCTTGTGCCCGACGCTATATGTCTTTCGGTCTTTTACCTAATGAGATGCTTCCGTCCAAACAATGTGCATGTAATAGTATAGCAGCTAAAGTAAAGAACACCGATACAATAATATTAGCAATAATCATTAGCAAAGCAGGAATCTAATATTAATTCTGAATCACTTACACCCAACCCACCAGCCCATTTGTAATTGTAATGTGCCATCATAATTTTCTTGTCGTCGTAAAGAATTAAATCTGGATTTATGAAATCTTGTAGATTTGAGGCCACCATTTTCCAAAATACAAAGCGAGCGTCTTCCCTGAAAACAAAACAAAAAAGGCGATAGCGACTTTTCCCAGCACTAAACAAATCCGTAATAGCTGAATGTAATAGTTATTCAATTCATAAATATTCTACAGTAGTCGCCATGTTATATTTGCTGTTTTGTAATAACGCGACGCTGCTGCACTACGAAACTACCAAGCGTTGTGCCCTTACGACCGCGGCTATCGTAACCTCAAGAGTGAACCTAATTTTGCTATTTTCAGGATTTTCCGCGATCAAAACCCAAGAAAATACGGAGCTTAGCAGGAGGCAGAAACGCTTCATGGCAGACTTCGGATCCCGTTCGCTTGGTTGCGCACGTGGCCTACATGATATGAATTTCAAGGTTCCCCAAAGAGGTCGGCTCCGTAACCTTCTCGCAGGCGCAGTAGGCCATGCCGTTATTTAGTATCCTGATCTCATTCAGACATTTATCTAACTGTAATAAACATGATAGGAGGAAATTGGTTTCGATTTGTACGGTTATAGCCACTTTGGCCCCCACCAGGGTCAACAATTCCTGGAAGTATAACGTCGAATGCTCTTGCTTGAAATTATCTGGCTATGTGAAATCCCTTCCCAAATTTTACTTTCGAACAACACTAACCTTTGGATCTCGCATTTGAATGAATTATCTATCAGACCGGTCATACTATCGATTAATCGACTGAACACGCTAACGCCTGCAACCTTTTGACGGACGGGGCGACGATTTCGAACCCCAAACATTATCACTACACACGCATCATCAATCAAAACATGGACACTTGGGAATTTTCTCTAATTGTTTATTGGTAAACAAATCGATTACACGGCGGGTTACAAAGGTACATAAGGACACATTAGGCAAAACATAACAACGATAAAAGATCAATACATTAGATACAAAACAATCATACGCATCGTCATCCTTCCTACATAAACGTACACAACCGCAAATTAAACCCAAGATATTCGGAACTCACAAACCTGTTTAGTACAACGTCTACGTTTGCCGTACTTAATAGGAAGTACAAACATTTAGCTTATATATCTAGATATACGCCAAGCATAACTTTTCCGTGTTACCGAACGGCCGGCGTCCAAAAACCTATTAATCTAATTAAGGGTTACTGGGTCACATACGGACCAAAAATAATTGTTTCTTTGAGTGCTATTTCAGGAAGCTTCTCTGGCAGCGTTAGCTAATTATTAGATCTAGAGCGTAAGCTAATTAGTCGTATGCACTATGCAAACAAATAAAACGTGCACATCAATTATGTATTGGGTTTTCTTTACACTAATATTGTATTTTCGGACCTTGTTTACCGAACTGTTAAATATTATGGTTCAATAACATAAATAAAATTCTATGACCATCCAGTACCTGCTTAATCTTATATCTTTGAAGGATCCATCATTCATTTTCTTCACGATCTGTACATCGTACTGATATACAGTGAGCTCTGGCGGGATCGTTAACTTTAAAAAGTTAGACTGAAGTTTGATTCTACGTCCAGCTTTCCCTGGTGGTACACACGGGCCACGAAATGGAACGACATCTCCTGAAGCCTTTGGCTTTGGCTAAAAATTAATATTAATTACTAAATATTTAGAAAACTGTAGAAATACTGCAGCATATACAGCTGCTATATTTTGATGATATCTGGACTGAACTTGCTACAAATATTTATTGCAACTTTAAACTTTCAACATATCTAAATACTTTTTCTTCCCAATCTACAACTATTGCGCAAATCTTTTTAACGGATCTTTTTATTTATTTCTTCACCGTCCTGTATCACAAAATACTTTAAACCAAAAATTATCTATCCCTACGCTAACACTGTAACAAAAGGACGACGAATAGTTCCGTCTACTAAGATAAATGCATATAAAAGTATTATTATGGTCATAACTGAATTTGTTTTTGTTATTTAAACCACTATACCCATATTGTATGATTTAATGCATTCAAGAGTCGATCATGGTCGATTCTGCTGAAGAGTGTGACACTCTTCAGCCGTTCTATGTACGCGCGGTCATTTTCGTCTTAGGCCTCTCATGTATTTGACTCACAATGAGCCATAAAAATACCTACATGGCATCTCCACCGGGTCAAAATTTATGGGGTCTAACCGGTGAGATTCCTGGTTCATGAACCGGGAGAGCTTAACTATGACCGAGCTCAATATATTATATTTCTGGCAAAAGGTCCACGAACGATATTCGGACCCACAGCAGCCCAGGAAGTGGTCCCTCAAAAAAGTTTTATTCAGTAAAGTTGTAGATCATGCTCAAACCTCCTAAACCGCTGACCCCTTCTCCGACTATGATGACACGTCGAGTGAAATGCTAATTATGATTGTCGAAGAAAAGGATGGAAAGAATGTTTTTGTTGATATTTGAAAAAATGGCAAGTTTGCTGGCTTTTGTTCAAACTACCAAAGTTGTACCTTAGGAACCTGACCTTGTGGGTTGTGCTCTCGCAGTTCAGAATGAGGGAACCGAAAGTATATACTTGCGGATCGATCTCCCAGTTCATCTAATGGTCCCGTGTGTAGGTTAACAAATGATTACATTTGTGCATAGCTAGAAAAAAATTTAGCTTTTTCTCTAACGGGAAAAATGGTATTTTTTTGAAAAATAATAATCCTTACAAGACATATAGATTTTGTCAAAATTGGGTTAATTAGTAATTAGCTAATTAGTTAAACGTGTTAACTATGTTTACCATCTTCAACCAAAAATTGCTTATTTTTCTATGAATACCTAATTACTGTGAAACTATTATTACATCCGCCATGCTGATTATGAATGCGATGTTTATTACTATTCGATGATATTAAAACATGCTAACCAGTTAGTTAATTTGGTCCTCAGAAATGAAAAAAATTGCACACGTGGGTTTTGTATAACGCTGATCACGAATATCACATTTGTGAACCTCTAAAACTTGGCCGTAAAATAGCTAGTTAAGTAATTAATTAACTAATTTTATGCAAATTTTTATATCACCTAAAATTGCTGATATTTTTAGCTCTGGGTTTTCAACGTCACTGATCATGAAATGTGCCTTTCAAAGCTCTACGATGTTATCATATACGTTAATTAGTTAAATAATTAGTTGATATATATATCTAATTAATTTGCTATTTCTAGCTAGCTACCTTTTTACAAGGTGGGTTTGACTTCAAAAGTCTAAAACGTGATACTTAGTATAAATTCATTAAATATTTAGTTGAAATATATGTATACATAAATAAGATATAAAATACATTGCCTATAATTGCTCGGCTCACATTTTGTAATTCATTACAATTACTAATTTTCCAGTCCCATAAGCAAGTACCTGCGGAACCTGTGAACTACTGGAGGCCAAAATATAGCTGGTGTACATACACTGATAGGGGAACATGGGGATTATCCGCCTGATGCTCGCACCTCCCCCTCGGGTCGTCGCCCGAACACCCCCTCCCACGGGAGGTATATAGTCTGATCCACCTGGGGCTCCGTACCCCACCCCGCCGAATATTTTGGCAGAAATTGGAAAGAATGAGTAAAAATAATTGTGGAACAAATGGCAAGAAATGATGAAACATTGGCAAAATTCAAGGGAAAATTTTCACCAATTTTGAGTTGATTTTGACCAAATTTCAAATATTTAGCCCCCCTCTGACGGCCTTCACCCCCCCCCCCCGTGGAAACGACCCGGGGAGAAGGCCGGCAATTGGGTTTCGGAGTTCGCCCGTTTATAACCTGGCAGTATGAACTGAGCGAACAAAGCGGGTCGTCGATATACCTGGCTCCTGTTACGAGAAGCCAGCTATGACAAATAATTTGTTGATAACCGCATGCTGCCAAATGAGGTATATATCGTTGACTCCTAGATATCATACAACTCCATATTACCTACAATCACTCACCTAAATCAACATTCCAGCTAACCAGTGTCCAAAAGATTATTGTAGCTGGATCACGATACATAATGGCTTCTCGGAAATCCTCACACTATAGGTTCGTGGCGTCACAATGCACTTAACAAAAGAAGGGCGTCCTGGTTCATGTTCCTAGAAAATTTTAGCGAATGGGGTTGCCAGATTGCTTGTGATGCTTCCAACAGGGTCTGACAAGTAGGGTTCATTTGCCACTCCGACAAAGAGGTGGGCAGCCCCAAATATGAGCCGCGAGTAAACAAATTCTTCAACCCATTTAAAAACTGCGTTCTACATCGCTGTAAACAATTTAAAATAAGTAGTCGTACCAACGACGCTGTATTTTTTATATAAATATTTGACGTCGAAATACATTGTTATTACGAATTTCCAATGTTACACCTATATCTTCGTTGTCCCCTAAAAATATCCGATTATGATCAGCGAATATGTCGCGTTTTAAGACGAGGTTGTCGATAGGAGTCGCATCGGCAAAATAAAGGTCTTCCCCTTCCCCATCTATTCCAGAAACCCGGAGTTGTCACAGAAAAAGATACTTTTAGAAGGCCATATACACCTGTGTTAGCAAACGCCACTCGCTCTGCGCTAAAAAGTGTAAATTTAATTGACTTACCGGTGGAGCAATATCAATCTTTTTAAAATCTTTTTCCAATTCCGTTGAGGCTTGTCTTGAGATTTTTGAAACTGAAATTTCTGCATCACGCTGTCCAATTTCCGGCTTATCTGTCTGAAAGTTATAACTAATATATAACTATTATACGTATTTAAGTATTTAAGCATACTTGGCATTATAGTCGCGGATGTATATAAAAGTATATATCATTAAAACCGATTATTCAGTCCAAAAGCGAATATACTATTACAAACTAACAATTATAATTCTAAACTGTTTCAAAATGAGTGACATCTGCGAACTCAAGTTGTATCATTTAATCATAATATTACACTAGTATTTAGCAAATCATGGTGAAGCGAAGCGTGCGTGGTTTCACCTACGGTTGACATGTTTAATCACCTGGAAGAGGTTTGTGTTTGATGTATACAACGCCCAAAAACCTCTAGAAACTCTAGACTGATATTGCTGGTTTGATAGTAGTTAAAGAACACCACCATCGGTAAGTGTGTCACAAAATCTATAATCAGGGTGCCCGCGGCTTTCGAATAGTGAATCTCACGGATTTTCCCGGATTTTAAAGGTCACTTTCACCTAAATTATTCAAAGACACATAATCATCAGTTCTAGCCTATTACTGAGTGGAGCGAAGCGAAACGTTTTTGTTTTCTCTAGGGGGAGTCGGCACTATCTGTCCGCCCGTTGAACTCCTCGGCCAATTTTAATTTTTTTGTTTGATATATACCTAATATCCTTCAGGTGCAGAAGATACAGTTATCGTCAAAATGTTTTTAGTTAATTAATAATAAATTAATAGGTTAATCGTGGTAGCCTATTTTAGTATTTTCAAACAAAATTTGCATATTTTTCAATGAATTAGTGTAAAGCTTTTAATTTTGGTGCGTATACTACATGTCGTCATGCTGATTACGAATATGGTGTTTAGCACTATTGGATGATGTTAAAAACTTGCTAATTAGTTAGTTAACAAGCTAATAACTAAATAATTTTAATTAGCTGTTCTAATTTTAATTTTTTGAAAATTTTTATAGTGCTCGGACATGAAAAAAAAATGCACACGAGGGTTTTCTATGTCGCTGGTCACTATCATTTTCAAAGCTCTAAAACTTGGCCGTATATATATATGCTATATTAGTTAATTAAACGTCAACATTAAATTCACGAAAACGCCAACATCACTGCAACCGTGGAAGCTATATTGGTCTCATTTTGTAAAGCAGCCCTCCCTTTATATAGATGCGCATAGTATGTTCCTGCCGTTACTAGTTATGCAGCACTGTTGGGTGAAAATGGGGTTGTCCGTGGGCCCATGAGACCCAAAACACACGAAAAAACAGTATCTCTACAACCGCTCGAGCTATATGGCTGTTACTGGTTTCATTTTGTAGAGTAATTTAAAGCAGCATGGCTGGTAATTAGATCTTTTTTGATACTCAATATAACTGTGCACGTGTGCACGGCTGATTAAGCCACATGTTCAACACTCAGGATTCATAACCTT
>JASANE010023610.1:0-61233 GCA_030248225.1 Trileptium ribeirensis
AATGGTAAACGTTAGAGTGCATATATAGATAGGAAATCCGGATAGAAAAATCATGCGTATCAGCTGTCAGGATTATATATGATATACCAGCGCAAAACCCGTGTTCATATCTAATGAAATGATAAATGTTAGAGTGCATATATAGATAGGAAATCAGGAGAGAAAAAATCGTGCGATCAGTTGTCAGGCTTATATATGATATACCAGCGCAAAACCCGTGTTCATGTCTAATGAAATGACAAATGATAGAGCGCATATATAGATAGGAAATCAGGATAGAAAAAATCGCGCGATCAGCTGTCAGGCTTATATATGATATACCAGCGCGAAACCCGTGTTCATATCTAATGAAATGGTAAATGTTAGAGTGCATATATAGATAGGAAATCAGGATAGAAAAAATCGTGCGATCAGCTGTCAGGCTTATATATGATATACCAGCGCGAAACCCGTGTTCATATCTAATGAAATGAGAAATGTTAGAGTACATATATAGATAGGAAACCAGGATAGAAAAATCATTCGTATCAGCTGTCAGGCTTATATATGATATACCAGCGCGAAACCTGTGTTCATATCTAATGAAATGATAAATGTTAGAGTGCATATATAGATAGGAAATCAGGATAGAAAAAATCATTCGTATCAGCTGTCAGGCTTATATATGATATACTAGCGCGAAACCCGTGTTCATATCTAATGAAATGATAAATGTTACAGTGCATATATAGATAGGAAATCAGGATAGAAAACACCATGCGTATCAGCTGGTAGGCTCATATATGATATACCAGCGCGAAACCCGTGTTCATATCTAATGCAATGATAAACGTTAGAGTGTATATATAGATAGGAAATCAGGATAGAAAAAATCATTCGTATCAGCTGTCAGGCTTATATATGATATACCAGCGCGAAACCCGTGTTCATATCTAATGAAATGATAAATGTTAGAGTGCATATATAGATAGGAAATCAGGATAGAAAAAATGATGCGTATCAGCAGTCAGGCTTATATATGATATACCAGCGCGAAACCCGTGTTCATATCTAATGAAATGGTAAATGTTAGAGTGCATATATAGATAGGAAATCAGGATAGAAAAAATCGTGCGTATCAGCTGTCAGGCCTATATATGATTTACCAGCGCGAAACCCATGTTCATATCTAATGAAATGATTAATGTTAGAGTGCATATATAGATAGGAAATCAGGATAGAAAAAATCGTGCTATCAGTTGTCACGCTTATATATGATATACCAGCGCGAAACCCGCGTTCATATCTAATGAAATGACAAATGTTAGAGCGCATATATAGATAGGAAATCAGGATAGAAAAAATCGTGCGATCAGCTGTCAGGCTTATATATGATATACCAGCGCGAAACCCGTGTTCATATCTAATGAAATGGTAAATGTTAGAGTGCATATATAGATAGGAAATCCGGATAGAAAAAATCATGCGTATCAGCTGTCAGGATTATATATGATATACCAGCGCAAAACCCGTGTTCATATCTAATGAAATGATAAATGTTAGAGTGCATATATAGATAGGAAATCAGGAGAGAAAAAATCGTGCGATCAGTTGTCAGGCTTATATATGATATACCAGCGCGAAACCCGTGTTCATATCTAATGAAATGACAAATGTTAGAGCGCATATATAGATAGGAAATCAGGATAGAAAAAATCGTGCGATCAGCTGTCAGGCTTATATATGATATACCAGCGCGAAACCCGTGTTCATATCTAATGAAATGGTAAATGTTAGAGTGCATATATAGATAGGAAATCAGGATAGAAAAAATCGTGCGATCAGCTGTCAGGCTTATATATGATATACCAGCGCGAAACCCGTGTTCATATCTAATGAAATGATAAATGTTAGAGTGCATATATATATATCTAATCAGGATAGAAAAAATCATGCGTATCAGCTGTCAGGCTTATATATGATATACCAGCGCGAAACCCGTGTTCATATCTAATGAAATGATAAATGTTAGAGTGCATATATAGATAGGAAATCAGGATAGAAAAAATCGTGCGTATCAGCTGTCAGGCTTATATATGATATACCAGCGCGAAACCCGTGTTCATATCTAATGAAATGATAAATGTTAGAGTGCATATATAGATAGGAAATCAGGATAGAAAAAAATCATGCGTATCAGCTGTCAGGCTTATATATGATATACCAGCGCGAAACCCGTGTTCATATCTAATGAAATGATAAATGTTAGAGTGCATATATAGATAGGAAATCAGGATAGAAAAAATCATGCGTATCAGCTGTCAGGCTTATATATGATATACCAGCGCGAAACCCGTGTTCATATCTAATGAAATGATAAATGTTAGAGTGCATATATAGATAGGAAATCAGGATAGAAAAAATCATGCGTATCAGCTGTCAGGCTTATATATGATATACCAGCGCGAAACCCGTGTTCATATCTAATGAAATGATAAATGTTAGAGTGCATATATAGATAGGAAATCAGGATAGAAAAAATCATGCGTATCAGCTGTCAGGCTTATATATGATATACCAGCGCGAAACCCGTGTTCATATCTAATGAAATGATAAATGTTAGAGTGCATATATAGATAGGAAATCAGGATAGAAAAAATCATGCGTATCAGCTGTCAGGCCTATATATGATATACCAGCGCGAAACCCATGTTCATATCTAATGAAATGATAAATGTTAGAGTGCATATATAGATAGGAAATCAGGATAGAAAAAATCGTGCGATCAGTTGTCAGGCTTATATATGATATACCAGCGCGAAACCCGTGTTCATATCTAATGAAATGACAAATGTTAGAGCGCATATATAGATAGGAAATCAGGATAGAAAAAATCGTGCGATCAGCTGTCAGGCTTATATATGATATACCAGCGCGAAACCCGTGTTCATATCTAATGAAATGGTAAATGTTAGAGTGCATATATAGATAGGAAATCAGGATAGAAAAAATCGTGCGATCAGTTGTCAGGCTTATATATGATATACCAGCGCGAAACCCGTGTTCATATCTAATGAAATGGTAAATGTTAGAGTGCATATATAGATAGGAAATCAGGATAGAAAAAATCGTGCGATCAGCTGTCAGGCTTATATATGATATACCAGCGCGAAACCGTGTTCATATCTAATGAAATAGTAAACGTTAGAGTGCATATATAGATAGGAAATCAGGATAGAAAAAAATCGTGCGTATCAGCTGTCAGGCTTATATATGATATACCAGCGCGAAACCCGTGTTCATATCTAATGAAATGGTAAATGTTAGAGTGCATATATAGATAGGAAATCAGGATAGAAAAAATCGTGCGATCAGCTGTCAGGCTTATATATGATATACCAGCGCGAAACCCGTGTTCATATCTAATGAAATGGTAAATGTTAGAGTGCATATATAGATAGGAAATGAGGATAGAAAAAATCGTGCGTATCAGCTGTCAGGCTTATATATGATATACCAGCGCGAAACCCGTGTTCATATCTAATGAACTGGTAAATGTTAGAGTGCATATATATAGGAAATCAGGATAGAAACTATCGTGCGTATCAGCTGTCAGGCAATATGCGATCGAAAGAAGTTTTTTGCACAATTATGCGACATTTGCGAAAACTTCGCTAGCTCTATCTCAATCACACATTTTTGTTTCAAACAAAACAACATAACAAAAAGGGCTAACTAACGTAGATTGCAAAATATTAGACCGCCTAAGAACAATTACTAAACTACACTTAATTTATTCATTGACGCTTCTCATAATAACCGAAATATCGCTTCGATTAAAAATATTTTCCATGCCTGTTCCCATCAAATACCGAAGCTTCCAGGGACGTCTTGGGTTATTTAGGTTCAGGATGATGGGAGAAAAATAATAAGACCCGACCTAAACGTTTTCCAACCACTACAATTAAATACACAAATTATTTATGTATGCATGTGCCTTAAGTAAGTTTTGTTTTAAAACCCGGCTTGCTAAACTGTGTTTGAAATTTTCTAAGGCAATCGAACAATGTAGAAATTATTTAAACTATTTATACATTTTATAGTAGCACAACATCAAATTAGATAGATACAATACGTCGGATCGAAGCTAACACTATTTCAATTGTTTCATTGTCGCCGACAACCATAAACTAAATATTAACATGATAACCGGCTTAATGTTTGTGGTTATTACTCGTGCTTAAAATTTAATAAATGCTTCCATCAACACAATTGCTGCCTTTAGTAGGATTAAATTTACAATGTAGGTCCTATACGACAGGGTGGGTTGGAGAAAAGCCGAAGGTAAAACTGGGATAAAATCGAACATATCGTGGCATATTTTGTGCTAAACATTGCTCTGGCAGACAAATTTACATCGCCAGGCTATACCTAAAGTCGAAGAAATAAAAATATCCCGTTTAGAATCCAACATCTTAAGCTGTTTCAGGGCGTCCCAAGAGGGTAGAGCACACGTCGGGGAAGGGGGCGGTCCCTACAGCTTTTTACTACTAATTAAATCATGGGGTTCTAGCAAAATAAATCCGGACGTTTGGTTTCCATTCGGTTTTCTTCCCGCGCTCTCTACTTTTAAAGGTCTTGCGACGACGCTAGGCCGTTGCTAACAACATTGATGTTTTACGTCAAAATAAACTCATTTTGGTTTTTAGGCTTAGTACATGGCTCGGACCTTAGCTGGGAAATTGGGAATACTGATGCATGTGTGACATTGCGGGGGAATTTGTGAATTGAAATATATGAAATTCCAAGGGAATTTGGGAATTTTGATTTTATGAAATTCCGCGGGAATTTGGGAAACGGCAAAGTGGAAATGTGGGAAACGGAACACCTTTGAAAGAGGAGACTGAAATGTGTGCGTCGATTTGCACAATACACACATTTTGCCGCTGGAAACGCAATCCCCAAAAGGCAAGCACGGGCCACGTTATGTATTAAATCATATTAAAACGTTGTAATTATATGGATTAACAAAATTTTTGGAGGGAACTGCACTAAACTTTTCCAGATCAATGAAATTGCCCAAATTTATATTAGGAGCGAAATAAGAAACGTATCCATAACTAACTTCAGTCTGACCCGGTTTTCCCAAACTTTCCGATAGTCATATTTAAAAGCTATTGCTCTAAATGTTTCTAGTATCCAGACTGTCCCAACTGGGACAATCGGGACAGTTCGGTTTCCACTGTCCCGACTGTCCCAATTGGGACAGTTGGGTTTCCACTGTCCCGACTGTCCCAATTGGGACATTTGGGTTTCCACTGTCCCGACTGTCCCAACTGGGACAATCGGGACAGTTGAGCATCCACTGTCCCGACTGTTTCAGCTAGGACAATCGGGACAGTTGTGATAATCGGGCAATTTAGAACTAATGATTTAGCTAGACACACAGCAATGTTATAGACACACATATATACATAAATTGACTGTCCCTGGGACAGTCGGGAAGCCCCTGAACTTGACATGGGCCACATAATAATTTGAAATTTGTACGCTAATATTACGCTCGCAAGAAAAACAACGCTATGAAGATATATTTGATCTATAAATAAATGACATTGCATTATATCGGTATTTATTCGATACCACTGAAATACTTAAGCTGAGGAATTATATACATTGGAGTATTTATCAGACAAAGGCAAAACTTCAGTGCAGCGGCAGTTGCTAAAACACCTTATTCTACTTTATGTTGTTGTTCCAAATTATGGTACCGTTGCTACCACTGAAAATCTTATTTAAATAAAGCCAAGGTTCAATCGTCAGACCAAACAAAAATTTATACTAACGGCAAATCTAACGCTGACAGTTGTAGAGCGATTCATCAGGCTACATCTAAAGCGAAACAAAAAGTTTCAAATTACTACAATAAATATATATTCATCAATAAATCAGCCAGCATTAGTAATCAATCGATAGCTCACCAAATCAAACTCCTGCATAATCGACGTATAAACTCTTTGTATGATATAAATTTGATGAAATATATAGTGCAAATATGAGTTGACCACGGAAACTGCCTGCATGTGACTATGACCATTATGACTGTTCTCGCGCAGTGATTGATGTCAGTAACAGCATTACCCCATCAGCCCAACCCATTTACATCAGACCATCAAGTATTGCATAATCAATGCTTATGGTTGCGATAATGCCATAATATGCCACATACAATATAATCTAGCTATGTAACCATGCAAATATTTATTGTATGAAGTTGAGATTGCAAAAAATTCGTCACTGTTGTCAGTCTCCATTTCGTTAAGTCCACTTGATACAAATAAATTGAAAATACATTATCAATTCTGCAATACGACCGCACCCTCATTGTCGTTAGCTTTGAGTACATTGTATTGCTGCGGGACCACTAGGATTATCTGGCGGAACAGATGGATCAGCGAATCCAGTCAATCGATATCCCATATTTAATAACATTACTTCAAGAGGGTCAGAATTCATACGACGTTGATTTGCAGTCGCTGCGGTATCCATATCTTCTACTGAGCGCTCATCCTGGTAGCCCTAAAACAAAATTAGTTTTCAAGCGTATCGAGTTAACACAGTTACGGAAACAAATAAAAACAAACTGTTCGCAGTATCCATTATCTTCTACTGAGCGCTCATCCTGGTAGCTCTAAAACATAACTACTTTTCAAGCGTATCGAGATAACACAGTTACAGAAACAAATAAAAGCAAACTGTTCGAGGTATCCATATCTTCTACTGAGCGCTCATCCTAGTAGCCTTAAAACAAAACTACTTTTCAAGCGTATCGAAATGACACAGTTACGGAATCAAATAAAAGCAAACTGTTCGCGAATAGCAAATGCACAACAACTGTTAATTTTTCGATTATAATTAGCGAAATACATATATGTTTTGTTTCTTCTTATAACAACTGTAGGCCAGAAAATACTAACTACGTCACAAACGGAATTCAATAGTAAACAAATTGATTGTTAAATAATCGTTAAATAATACAATAGTGTTAGAATTATAAATGTTTAAAAGCTAATAGTACGAAATTTCTAACATACCTCAGGCGGCGCCCCCCACAGCGCGATAGGATCACATCACAGGGGAGGCAAGAAAAAAAGAAGGAGGCGGCCCCCAAAACTCACACAACCCAACCCCCCCTTCGGGCACGCGAACATCTCAAATTTTCTTTCCCCCAAAAAAAAAAAAAACCCCCCACACCCCAACAACATATTTACCCCCACTCACAAAACCAAAAACGCCCCACTTGTTTAAAACAGCCCCCCAAAAAAAAAAAAAAAAAAACACCTCAACTTCCCTTTTAAACTGCACATAGCATATAGGAATAGAATAATTCACAGCCAACATGCTCGTTGTTTATGCTATAAATCGGCTATCCAATTCCAGAAGCATATTATGCATCATTCACAGAGAAGTGCGTGCACGAATTGCACACCGAATGCTATTGCAGCGACAATGTTGTAAGAAAACAATATTGTCAAGGCATTATGTTGTTGCAAACATAGAGCAATCAATAGGACAAGCTAAATATTGCTGCTACAATAACAGTGGCTTTTATTTCCCCCTCAGTAGCAGAAGCAAAAACATTGCCGCACCAATAATATTGGCTTGTGTTGCACAACCGCAGAACGGTCGAGTTATTGCTGCGTTAAAAGCAGCTAGTTGGTATTGTAGCAATAATATTGTGCTCGCTTGAGTTTGATAATAGTGCTCCCCCACAACTTGATATTGGCCCCCTCCAGTTTTATATTGGTGTTACCCTCGAGGTTGATATTGGTGCCCCTCTTCAGTTTTACAATGGTGCTTCCTTCCAGTTTGATATTGGTGCCCCTCTAGTTATATATTGGTGCACCCCTCCAGTTTAATATTGGTACCCCTCTAGTTTGATATTGGTGCACCCCTCCAGTGTGATATTCATGCCCGCGTCCAGTTTGTTACTGGTGCCCTCTCTAGTTTGATAGTGGTGCCCCTCCATTAGTTCGATATTGGTGCCCCTCCCAGGGGCCCTGAAAACGGTAACGACGTCTTTCTATCTCACTTAGGACAACCATTTTTGCCAGTTTTTCCCGATTTTGCCAATTTGTACCTTATTTTACTAAAATTTTCTGGACGATTTCGGCTTTGGGTGTCGGGGGGAGGGGATATGGGAGGTATGATGTACCAGGAGGTGGGTATATTCGCTAATTGTAGGGGGATTTGTATCATTTCCACTCACTTCGCTAAGGCGTAGCTCTGCACACATGCAAATGTTTCTTCCCTATGAAAAGGTAAAACGTTGCCATCCAACCAGCCCAGTGACGCATTTAGTTGCGATGAGCAGTAATTTTCTGATTATTTGAAGTTGTTCATACCGCAAACGACAGTTAGAGGTGCCTATAACTCAGTTCTCCACCGAGCCAATAAAATATCTTTTATTGCTTCTTCTGTTTGAATTTATTATTTCATTCAATAGATTGGCTTCGACTTCATTATATTGCTCGAAATATGTGAAAACGTGACGGTGCTATGTATAATTAACAATAATTATTGCGCTATCCTTATAGACACGTGCTTCGAGCGCTGTGCTATCTACGTCTGTTGCGCACAATAGGACATTGCATCAAAGATTTATTACAAGTGTATTAAACACAATACAAACAACAATAGGATTGCCGGTACCGTATTGTGCAATCAATCAAGAAAATTTTTCTTCCGCAAGCGAAATGGTTGTCGTAAATTAGAGTGTTAAGAATTTGTAACGTTCTCTTTGACTAGTTAACGCCACTAACATAATTTGTACAATGTAAAAGCTCTGTGTCGAGAACACGTTTCCTATGTCTGAAGCTTATTACAAAATTATGTTCAATGTTACAGCGGACTATGGTTAAGTGCGGCTGCATTCTAAAGTAAACGTAATTTGCATCGTGGAACTTATTTAGAGTAAATTTAATTGA
Source organism: Trileptium ribeirensis (assembly GCA_030248225.1). Classification (NCBI taxonomy): domain Eukaryota; kingdom Metazoa; phylum Nematoda; class Enoplea; order Enoplida; family Thoracostomopsidae; genus Trileptium; species Trileptium ribeirensis. The sequence continues at coordinate 8,967 of JASANE010023610.1, forward strand.
AATACAGCCAATTTTACTCCGTTTGGCCAACAACTTGAGGTTTGTTGTGAAAAAGCTTATTCTTCTCCAATTTGTCAATGCACAGGTGGTTTAGCTTGCTAGAATAAGAACCGAAGTATGCTTCGAATAGATAACCACAAAATCTCGAAAACAAAAATATCCAGTTTTGGGTATGTATTACTTTCGTTACCGTAATTTCCGATTGATAGGAAGTGTACGGTTTAAATTTTGGTAGTGGATGAATATACATAAGCTAGATACTATACTAACATACTGGAGGGGGCACCAATATCAAACTGGAGGAGGCGCCAATGTCAAACTGTAGGGGACACAGAGAACAAACTGAAAAGGGGCACCAATATCAAACTAGAGGGTGGCACCAATATCAGACTGGAATGGGCACCATTGTCAAACTCAAGCGAGCATTATATTGCTACAATAACAAACTAGCTTCTGTTGACGCAGCAATAGCTCGCCCGTTCTGCGGTTGTGCAACACAAGCCAAATTTATTGTAGCGGCAATATTTTTGCTTCTGCTATTGAGCTTGCAATAAAAGCCAATGTTATTGTCGCAGCAATATTTTAGCTTGTGCTATTGATTTTGCTATGTTTGCAGTATCATATTGCAAGGACAATATTGTTTTCTTACAACATGGTTGTTGCAATAGCTTACGGTGTGCAATTTGTGCACACACTTCTCCGTGAATGACGCATTACCTTAATATTATATAGAATAATCTTTGTAGTTTAAAATTTATAAAGCAGTTCATCCGATTTTGGCTTACCACATACTCCCTGTCCTTACGGTCGATCGAAAGTCCTACGCTTTCCCACCTCAAACACTGAGGCTAAACACTACGGTACTCCCGAAAAAATGACTATCTCTCACTCGAAACCCACTCACAACTCGCCAGAAGTACGGTTGCTACTCGCTCGAGAGAAATGTGTTCTGAAAATAGAATTTATTAATCTTAATACTTCCGAAATATAGAACGAGCTACTTGCTTGCAGCCCGCTCGAAATGCGACAGCCATTTGTTACGCGTCCTGTAGTCACCTATGTACAATAACTACATCTAGGAAGCTATGGACTTAGCTAATTAACATTATGTAGCTTAATATGTTTCTACGCACCGAAACATTGCTAATTTAACAAAAATGTTTATATTAGTTACTAATTTTGACTTACAACAAACCAATTATTTTTGTATACCAGCAAAACCAAAAATTTCAGAAATGCAATTTGTCATTAATGTGGATTAATCTGACCGAAATGAGAATGGACAGGAGGATAAGATCATAGAAATAATACCCGCCAAAGGCTACATGACAGTATAATAACTATTGTAGATTAATAACTGTTGTCCGTCGGCTCACGAGGGATGGAGGCGGGGTAGATGGTTCCAGTGAGTGGGGTAGAGCAGCGGAAGGGTAGTATTTGAAATTTTAATACTACAAAAAGTTTTCACAAATTTTGCTTAACTGTTTTCTTCCGTGCTCGCTTAGGGTCGGGCCTCCTATAACGGTGTAGTCATTGGTTACAGCGGATTTTCACACTGACCTTCCAAGCGGAAGCAGCGCACTTAAAAGCAAGTTTCTTGTGCTCTGATATTTGTAAAATAAAACTGTTGTACAACCTGAGTAAAAAATCACTGTACTTTAGCGATAACGCAATCGGCTTTTACCAAGTTTTCATTTGAAAGTTGACACTGAAGTACGAAGAGGACATCGTTTTACCAAAATTAGTTTCTTTAAAACATAGATCTCAGCTAAATAACTGGTAGCGTATATGGATATTATTGTTCAGACTAATAGTTGAAAAGAAGCGATCGAAACGAGTGGAGTTTCCACTCAAGGCGCTACGGGGCAAAATCGGTAAAATTTCATTTTTGTCTGTTATGTCATTCTTAACTCATCTTCGGGGGGGGGCTGGATTTCGAATAAGTTGGAAGCGAACAGTTCCGACCTCATCTGCAAGATCAAAATGGCAAAAATACGTTTTAAGGCTTCTTTGCCAAATCTGGCCATTCATATTTCGAAGCTCATATTTCGCGACACACGCTTCACATCGAAATATCGTGATCGCCATACACAATCAGCTCGTCGAAATCGATAACCCTTTGTCGATAAAATTCGTCGACCCTTTGCCAGAAATGATTTTTAAATACTCGGCATGTTAGTGTGTGGTCTCACCTTACGACTGCCTATTTGGTTATCAAGCACTGGATACGGTGGTTTTGCTATATAGAGTCCAACTTGACTATATTATACCTTTCGATTGGGTTATTATGCCTTTCCATGGCATTATACCTATTCATTTTTACGGCAGGCGAACCCTATTTATAAATGTCATAAGTTTTCATTTTTTCGTTATGTTTTGCGTGCAGGGCATGAATAATATTCTACGAACAGGTTTTTCTGTACAATGTATATGATGGCTTGGTTATCTAGAGTCTAACACGAATGCTTCGGGCGTTTTCGACGGGTTTATGGTCGACCAAGTTTTATGGTTTTCAACAGGATCAGGATTACATAGGTTTTAGTGTAATATATACATCAATTACAAAGCTTGTTACAACTAAGTACACACTCGGTCCGTTTTACCATCGCTTGAGAATTACTACTCATACTGATCTAACCTTCCGAAAAAATTAGCTTCTTTAATGTCGGTCGTCGTGTTACAGTGGCCGCAGAATCGTTTGTCATAGTCCGACGCACCGGCTTTCCACGTCTTTTCTTCGCAGGATGGTCCTGGCCACTCACGAGTTTTACGAACTCCTACAATATTTAGGAAAGCTTTATTGCCACGATAGAAAATGCCGTCCTAGCTGCACAAAATTTCATTACTGTATAATAATTTGAAAACGTTGCGCCTTTTCAAACAGCGTTGATCAACTAAAGATAGATTTTCAATTTCCAATTTATGGGTGTTAAAATGGAATTTGTGGCAAGACATATTGCATCGTAAAGGAAGACAACGCTGTAAATTACTCATTTGCACTATCAAAACTAAACTAGTTGGGTGCCAATATGAATAAGACATATTAGACCTCCGTTTCCGAAAAACTAACGAAAATTCATAATGATCGTGGATTTAGCTCCGGAGGCTATCTATATTTAATGCACGTCGATTTTTAAATCCAAATATGCAACAATGTGTTCTTAATTAATGAGCACTCACTTCGAACTATTGTAAACGAATTTTTTTATAATATCCATTGGAGTGACCAGCGTCAAACACACTAATTGTATTTATAATTTTAACCCAAAATTTCAGTATAAGAAAACGACAAATCATGTGCAACATTATAAAATGTAGAATATAATTATCAGAATGTCAGGAATAAAACAACGCCGTTAATAATAGCTATCGCGGTGTTTGTACGTCGACAAATACTATACGAATGACACTGGTTAACTGTGGTTTACACTATAATAACGTCCACAGCAATTTCCGAAGCCGCAAATCATTTCCGTATGACAACGCTATAATAACGCTCCGGCGCTGCCGGCTAAACTAGCGGGACCATACTATTACAGTTTATACTTTAAGTTCTACGATAGAGAAAATTGTCTTTTACAGGCAAGGAACATGGAACCCATGTTAAAGGCCCTAAAATAACGCAGCTTCCTATAGATATGTATGGTAGTGGTGAAGCCAATGGGAGTGCGATAAGCATATGGAGTTCCTGCAAAGGGCTGCTGTCCGTTTGAGACTTGTTCAAGATCCGCTTGACATCGCTTTTTGTTCGCATCACGTTGGAAGGTCTTGTTGGAGGTATTTCACACTTTGTTGAAACATCGCTTGATATTACCTTCGGTGACCGTGCGTTTAATTGAAAAAACTCAAATAAGAACTTTTACTAAAGTAACGTAATGTTGGAAACATTTTTGATTTTGAAACTGTATGAAATGCGGTCAAAAATTTTCGTTACTAGAGAAGTGTTCTAATTTCGTGTGACGTTCGTTCATTCAAAACGTAACAGTAATTCTAGGCAGTGACAGTATGTAATTGGAAAACTTGTGCTTTATGTTTACGTGAAACCCCAGTTCTTTCCAATTTTGTTAGATTAATTTTAAAACTTGGATGCTAAAAAGAATATCAATAGGTTGTTAACTCGAAATTTTTGTGACAAGTTAGTAACCTATGTTCCTTTCTCGTTGTATAAATTTTAAGTACATAGTGTTTTCTAATCTGCACTGCTGAACAAACATTCAAATATTTAACAGATGAACAATGTTTTGCATCGAACTGTACACTGCCCACACAACGGACACGTCCCTGAGTTAACTTGTAAAAAGAAATTTGGGATAGTTCGATGTGCCTTCAAACGTCTTTTTGCTCATCAATCTGTTCACTAATACCAATACAGCCAGGTAATAGAAATGTATATCTATTCGGATTGTAGCCCTTGTTCAATCACAAGGCATTCTTTCGATGACGTTTTGCAATATTATAATGCCAGTACCGAATTAACTCGCACGAAACTTATATATGTATACTATATCCTTAGCTAAGTCTGTCGGACGCAGACCTTAAATGCCTATAATACTTTATATAGCGCAAACAGACATGGAACTGCGAACACATTAAAAAAATTACCGAAAATATTTAAAATAGAAATTCCTTTTCGAATTCATATCGTTAACCCACGAATCAAAAACCTGTTACACAGCTGCATCTTCTAACATCGTATTGCAGCATAAAAATATTCTGCTACATATATAATAGACCAATCTGACCAATACCTTTAGCCATAATTGTTGTATCGAATAGTACCTATCTACATCCTTACACAGTATTTCAGCTAAATAATCACCGTACAGCTAAATAAGACCTACGTCGAAAAATATTTTACCAAAAGCTGTCTGTCAACCAGGGGTTTCAGCTATTTTTCGGATTAATCGTTGATCTTCAATTCAAACTGATATTAATGAATAATACTTACTTTGGGTGGTACTGTCAGTTTCCAGATTTTCATTAGTTGAGCGGTTAATATCATCAGTTCTTGAGTCGCTACCGACAGTCGCGGCTGTTGATGTTGAGGAAGAGTGAGGAATATGACCGACGCTTTTACGTGACAAGATGTTTTCATCCCAGTCGCATTCATCATCGTCGTCGTTGTCGTCGGCATCGCTACTTGTGCTGCTACTACACACTGGGCTTGCTGACCGACGCTGTGCGTCACAAGCAGCCGCAGTAGTTCCACAGTTGCCAGTTGTAGACGTAGTAGCCCCACGAGTATTTTGACCTAAAACAATCGGGAGAAACATTGATTTAATTTACGACCAAATACGATAAAACTGTTTACTTCAGGAAGCACATTTCCAGAACTACATAGAGAAAACGACCTTAGCTGACTGTACGAACGTCGCTGTGATAGATTAACGTCATGATGAAAAACCGATAGAATTTATTCTCACTTAGAAATATTAATCTCCAATTCATATCTTCGAAACAGTAAATTATTGAAAACGCCTCTCATGCCTTACATTCTGTGTTGATTTCCATTAATATTAAGCTCAAATTCTTTACACATGCAGGGTTATCAAATAAAACTAATGTCTCGAGGGTGTGCTACGGTCATCAACTAAAAACTGATAACGGCAAGTTTTGAAATATATTTTGGAATATTTCGGATTTCGACTTTCAGCATATATTTCCATTGTTCGTTTACGATTGTGCAGCTGAAATGTTTCAATAAATCCTCTTTTTTTGCAGTGACAGGCACGCATATTGTACATTCTGTGTCACGAACTAAAAAATTTGTTTAATAACGGTCCAACATCATAATAAGCTCTCACTTACAACCTACAGTTGTTTTATTAACCAAATAATGTACAGTAATCGCTGGCCGTTGTAAGCTGTAGAGAAACCGTACGTCCATCACCGTAGAAACTGCAATTCATTTTTCCGTTTAAATTATTATTTAAAACAGTGTTGTCAATCCAGAATAATAAATTGAGATAGTTTATTATTGTTCTCATAATTACATATGTAATAACGGTACGCAGCTGCATGGCGCAAACTTCCTAAAACCATACCCATACGACCCCGGCTATCATAACCTCGAGGGTGGACCATAAATTTTGCAAGTTTAACAATTTTCTTTGTCAGACCCAAGAAGCTATGGAGCTTAGCAAGTCGCAGGCGCGCTTCACGAGATGTGTTCGGACCCCGCCCGATTGGTTGCGCACGTGTCTAGTAAGTGGTATGATTTCTGAGGTGCCCCAGGAAGGTTGACATTGAAACCTGCTCACAGGTCATAATGTCAGACCGAGGTTCGTTATACTAATCTCAAACGGAAGTTTATTTAGTCTGCCACAGTTTAAAGTGTAATTGCGTGATAGTTTAAGATTGCCTTGTAAATTTTAGGTTCGATTCGATTAATTACTCGTCGAACACTTCAGCTTATTATAACGTAGGTGGCCCCCACAGGGCTCCGACAATCCCTGGAAGTTTAACGTCGGATATTCTGGTCAAGAAGTTATTGGCGTTGGTTATTCATTTCGTGCGATGTATTTTATCTAGTAAATTTTAAGAGCTGTTGAGATTTGACGTTTCCACGAGGAATTTCTTCTGTTAGTTCCGTGGACTCCTCTTGCATCGCTTCCTTTACTCTTGCACAATAATACTGGGGGCGAACCGCACCCGTGACGGCTTGGGATATTCTCATCCGCAGGCCGTGCTGCGTAGGATTTACCCATCCGGATGGACAATTACATCGCGCTTTTATAATGAACACTGGACACACGGGCTTGTTTTTTAGATTTTATTTGAATCTATGTACAGCACGAGTTAGATGACACGGTCAAAGCAGGGCATCGGACAATGGTAATGCAAACATAATAAGTTGCAAGCAAAGGACAGTGAAAGGTCAAATAACAACAATAGGATCCTCCTTCTCCTAATCATGTTCCAGGATGGAAGAGGGAACGAGGGGGGAACGGACATGAGCGAGTAAGTACCCGTAGCATTCAGGGACCAAGGGACAGCCACTTCTGTTACTCCCAACTTTGGCGAGTCTGTGCTCGGCTATGGCTCCAGAAATATGCATTGGTGTGTTTCGAAACACGCTCCGCATAGCGCGCGGCGCTACCACTATCTGGGAAACAAAGGAGAGTACCCTACTGAGCTACAAGTTTTGTCATGCGTTGGTCAAGCAGGAGTGAAAGTTCAGGAAACAAAGGCAGGGCTGAAATATTAAATTCTGAAACACGGGTTAATAAGAGCACGAAAGGTTAGAGCGCTGTTAAAAGTGATATCATACAGAACAATACCCATATATTGATGGTAAATCAGCTAGGTGTACTTTACTATTTCGTCATGCTTCGCACAGTATTCCTAGGGCGGCTCCCCTCTCATCCCGCACCAGGGGCGAGTGACGTACTAACATTTATAATCACTATGTGGCTGATATTGCATAAAATATAGTCCTTATTAAGTCCAATCACGGGGTTACCAAGATATATGATACCGGTCAGAGTGGGGCACTTTCACGTTACCATACACTACGCGTAAATGTGACCAGTTCGCATAGCCTGGAGACCAGTGGGCTCCGAGGTCCGTAGTTATGTAGCTATCTTTCACCTCCAATCGAGGTTTAGTTACACGTTGCTGCGCCGTTTATTCCGCAGATCTACGCTAAGGCCGTCCCGCTTTCATTTTCAGAATCCCGTCGCACGGGCGACACCAGCGAATGCACAATACCGTAGCGACCGAGTACTTTTACTTTATCTCCGAGCATAGTTCCTGTGATCACTATGAGATTGCCCTACAATTGACCTGGTCAAAGCATAAAACGTACCTACAATGAAACGGTTCTATTCCAGGTGAAAGTCGGCCTGGTCCTCCTCCTCCCTACAAAAACCCGCGTATGAACCCATATTTTGGTGAGGCGCACGGGGCTTTTGTCGATCGGTCAGCACCGTTGTTGATTAGACTTCCTACTGGAATGCGAGACCTGAGACAAACTTTCGTGTAGTGCCGTCATTGCACACAATGACCTAGTCGGGTTACTATAAGCAACGTGTATTCATACCGTGCACAAACTTGTGTACACTGGATCATACAACATTAATAATAAAATGTGAGAAAACAAGAATCATCATAAAACACAAAGAAATGAATCGAAACAAAGCAAGTCTCCCGAAACTCACGTCGTTCTTGTCCTACAATTTTGTTCCCTCGTCATCGACCCTGGCATGGCGCCGACATTCGACTAATACGCCGGGTCTCATTTTCAAATTTACTTAGCTCCCGGTAGATCCCTAACGAACATAACTTTAACTACTCCCCAGAGGACATTGCTGGGCCAACATCAGTCCAGGTCCTTGTCCCCCAAGTCAACATTTGTTGGACCCCAAACGCAGCACGGGCGTCGAATCTTCCACTAAACGACCAATTTAGAAAACAAGCCGATAAAACGCCAAACCAGAAAACACCACTAAAGCCTAATAAATTCCTCAACCGCTCTGGAAAATTTAAACCGCGGTCGTCTCAGGAAAACTTCCTTAAACCTAGCTCGGCTCAACAAGTCATGTAAAACGTGGATCTATTGTATCCGACTGAAGTGATTTGAGTTCTACCTACGACCGCGGGAATCAGCAGGACTTCAGCGGAACCTATTTCATCACGAAAACCGGAACTCGAACTTGCTGCCAAAATTCAAGACCATAGAGTATGTAGCGATTCGACGCTGGAGGGTGGGAAGGCCGCGAGGCGAGCAGAAAATCAATTCTACGGGAGAGGACTACTAGCTACTTTCATCATAGGACTTAAATGGGTCCACTCACGTTCCCAATGCATTTGTTAACCACGCTTGACTAAAATTTGTGGAACTCAAGGCCCCCCTCACCTAACGCCTATTCCCACACTATGTCGCGACTGAACCAGTCAAAGCCCGAAACAAAATCGAGTTGCAATGCATGTGACGACGAAAAATATGCGTCGGAGTCGGTCAGTGAAGTCGACCGAACTCCGCGGTGCAGAAGTCGAACTGATTCGTATATCGAGGGCGGTACGTCCGACCTCGAAAATTTTCTCCATAGTTTCCATGGAAGTCCATCCGTCCGCCAATCGAACTCGAGTATCAACTTTGTCTTGGTTCACGATTTCAAATTTTGGGTCCAATCAAAAAACTTTGTTGTTTACTTGTTTCTTTACCCTAAACTATCGGCGGCTCGACCCAAAGAGATCACCTGCAGATTTGGGTCGAAGTTTAAATTCCATTTAGTTTTAAACCATTGTTCGTTATGTCGTCGCTAGTCCGGGTCGAACGTTAAAGTCTACTATATGCTAACTTATCCGAGTCGATACAGCGTCTCAGCAACTAAACAATCACCCGAGTTAACAGTATTTTCAAATTCGACCATTACCATTCAACAGAATATCCAACGTCGTTTAGACGGTCGTTATTAAAGAACGAAAGTTGTACAGTCGGAAAGGTTCTAATTCGATTTATTCAATTCCCAACAATCATAACCATCTGCTGCATAACACTTAATCCTCGCTATCTACAGGCTTACATCATTGGCAATATTAAAACATTCAATGACTCTTCGTGATAAAATTGGCGAAAACACTGACTGGAATCGTACTTTTCTCAGACACTTAAAGCCGACATTCCTATGAGGCTCAACATCTTTATTCATCCGAGCATCTGTCAGATTCGTTACTTTTCGTCGTGACAATAGATGTTCTCATAAATTCTGAGCGTACTCCCGATAAAATCCCAACCGTGCCCTAGGGTTATTATGTCACTACGTGCAAACATTGCACGTTAATATCTCTGTCTGGCTAGATGTGTTTATATTTATTTGAAATTTTATAACATATGTGCCGCCTTCCAGATCTTCCAGAGGGTAACGGACAAAAGGCCGGGACCAAACACAAGGCAGGGGGCAGGGCACCCCTTGGGATCCACTGGTTAGAAGGGCGCCCTCATCTGGAAATCACGAAGACCAGGGCCGGGCTCTAAACCCTCCCCTATACCTCTAAGTGTTTATTTCTCTTTACCTATAATTTCATAGTTTGTAAAACTAACACTTAGTAAATTTCTACGTTCATTGCGTAGACAATGCATGTTTTGACCATTGTGTATGTCTGGTTGCTGCCACACAAATATATATAAAGTTATATTAATTAATATTGATAATTAATAATCCTAATTTATATTTGGATCAATAAGTGACTGGCAACACTTTAGATAACAGAAGGTGATAGACAAAAACAGACGCAAGACAGCGATAAAAATAACGCAGAAACAAAAGGGTCCAAAAGGTGGCATAAAGTGCACAGCCAACAATCAAGGAGGAACGAACAACCGAAAATTTAAGTTAGAGAGAGCGAGAGTGAGAACGGAAGAAAACAGCAACGAAGAAGAAAAGAAGGGGAACAAGACCGCCGGAGACAAGGGGTTCCCGAGGGAAACCGAATGGGCCGGCGGTACATCCATGCTCAGGACGAAGATCGGGTTCAAACGGCACCAAACACGAGGGGGTTAAACGTAGAACGGGGCTTGGACCTACTCGAATCAACTCACATGTATTAGTATAGCGGAATTTGGCGGGCTCTCCCGTGCTAACGGTTGGGCAGAACAACGCCCGCTTGGTATGGTTAAACTTGCCATCCAAGGGCGATTTCAATTATGGGTAGCACTCCGGTCCCACGGATAAAATCTGTAAAAATACTAAAATGATAACAATATAGAGTCGTGGCAAAAGTGGGGGCGCTTTAGTCGGTCGTCCCGGGTTAACGGATGGGCGGACGGAGACCCGCCGGGTATTTTTGGAGACATTCCGACAAAGTGAACACAATGAAGGACGACTTTCCTACCTTGGAGCTAAGCATAAGATTTCGAGTATTTTATGCCCACTATTAATTATCATTCCAAACTGGAGGCACTTTGGCGGGTTATAGCGGGCTAACGGAAAGCCGAACAAAGACCCACCATATATCGTTGTATTCGCCAAGATTGGACTAGTAAAATAAGGTCACAGGTGTACATTTAAGACTAGGGGTCAGATACGGCAATGGTACAAAACAACAGAAAATCGATGTCAATTTCTGTAACATCTATTACAAAATAGTCACAAAACATAGGGGCAATTGACGTATCGGCGTATTGGTAAAGCGGATAGAGACCCGCTTGGGCTCGTTAGATTCCTCGATGAGCGGGCTACATATAGAACTTCCGTCGGTGACTCTAGAATAAGAAGGGGGAATGGTTTCAGTGCCAGTGATCGAGCGATTTTGGACACTTATGACACGAAAACGAAAGTTTCAGCTACTATTCTCAAGCGGATTACAGGACACAACGAAACCGGATTGGGTCCATTAGTTATCCGGTGGCATGGCCTATCCCATGAGGTAATTGCTACAAAAACCTCCTTAACGACGTGCTAGCTTGGCTTTGCTATCAAATCAGACGTCCTTAGGCAAATTTATGACCAGACAAAACGCACGTAACGGACCGGGACGGTCCTGTCACACATACAATTACAGAGACATGAAACAAAACGAAGCACGAATACTGGTCATGTTTTTACATTAAGTTGTTTACGCACTTTTCGTGTTATCGGTGTTAAAACCAGAACAAAATTGTTTCAATATATCAGACTGCCGTATATTTTTTATGTTATGCTTTATAGCACATCACCATAAGGTTGCAACAACGTTTTTAGCTGTGTATAATTACTGCAGTTGTCGTCAATGACATAATGCAATATGCAATCATGGCTATAATAGGAAACGTAAAATTAGATGAATCTTAATAATCCTTAACCATAATTACTACTGCAAATCAGATAAGAAATCTAAATTTACGCTTGAGCCCACTTCAAGTGCGTACACCATGGTTGTTCTTTTCTAAATCACAAACTGAATCGTGCAACAATTCGCGTTAATACATCTGCCACTGCTATTCGCATTTTTGCCAACGGGAACATGGAACCCAGTGGTGTATAAATAGCAATTGTGTACGCGCACATATATCCAATTTGTAGGTTTGCCCAAGGTCATCAAATGACCTTTGAATAGGACAGCTATGTTCGCAGTATATCTACTATATATTACAGAATATGAGAAAAACGCGAACGGTAATCGCGCTTTACTCGTACGCGGTCGGCAAATTCCAATGCAAAATTGCACAACAGCGCCTACGCGTTGCTGTGTTGCATGTTGCAAACCATTACCTTTAAAATCACCTTTGACCATATAGCACCGCCAGTCGAACGATCTTTGGAGACCATCTGGCGAAACCGTAGTATTAAAACACGGTTGATCAATCGAATCGAACACAATTGCCTCAGACTGATCAGGACACAATGTCCTGAAACATCATCACAGGACGACGCAAGCTACAGTTCTGGAAGGCACCCGGAAAGATGAATACGCGATTTAAAGCATGAGACCGACGGAGCACACACCAACGAAGCCGGCAAATCATTCCATACGGAAATGACGCGGTATGCGAATGAGAAGCGAGCGTGTACATAAGAGAAATTCGTAATTTGATCTAGTTTATCGCTTTTAAGATCGTGATAGGGCTTTTCATAGGAAGAACCTATGTGTACGCACCTAAAGTGGACCCACGCATTTAAAGACTGGTATATTAACTGGATGTGCAATAAACGCTTTTCCTTAATGGTATCTAAGTCAGTCATCGCGTCAGCGGAAAAGCCGTTCCATTTGAAGTGATTCTGCCAAAGACGCTGAAATACTGTGGCAATGCGTTGTTCACGTTAAAGCATGTGCAGCTACTGCACACCGTAGAGAGCATGGTCACTACGAAAGCACACGCCTAGGTTTGACTGCAATGGTAACATCGAATGTACCCTCCGTGCAATGGCTATCGCGGTAACTTCGTTAAATGCAATAGCAACAACAGTTGCAGCGAGTAATCACGTCGTCTAGCTGCAACGATATTTGCACTTGGAGGTGTAATACATAATATTTATTAATACAGCTGCCTACGAAGTTGTTCTCATCAAAGTGTATTTGGTTGCTGTTATCGCTATAATTATACCACTTCCAACTATTGTTAAATTCTAGCCCTGAAAACACAGCGTATTTTTGTCTACACTATTGCTTTTGTGAGCGTAATGGCTCTATGTATTTACAAATTCATGCAGATGGCTGGCTGACTGCTGTCAGTTTAGACGTTGTAACATTCGCAATTATTGTTAACAGACCTCACATATTTTCGTCTACAACAAGGAGTGCATGCGAGAGTATTGTTTTTATGTTTATAAAAAACTGGGGGCTGGGGGAGTGGGGGTTGCTCAGGCCGAAAACGCCAGTATCATAAAACACGGGCTAACATATGAGTGCAGGGAAGTGTCATACTCTTCCCTAATGCACTCTTGGTAATATCGACTAATTAGCGAATTAAGTAACTAATAATTAGTAATTACTAATTATTAGTACATTATGGTAAAATCGTAGAGCCTTAAAAGTCACATATTCATGATCAGTGGCATCGATAATCCCCGAGAGGAAAAAATCAGCAATTTTGGGGTGATTTTAAATTTGCATAAAATTAACTAGTTAGCTAATTAACACACTCGGTCAAGTTTTAGAGCTTCAGAAATGTTATATTCGTTAGCAACATAGAAAACCCCCGGATTCTGCAGTTTTGACCGCATTGCCACCTTGTATACCTCGGAATTGCAAGGAAAATACCTTTATGCTAATTTGCGGTTTTCCTACACCCAAGCGGCAGCGGTGTTGAAAAATTCCTGAACTGCTATCATAATGATAATAAATATTACATTTTACAATTTGAAAAGTTTTGGTAACTGAAACAGTACCAGCGAAGCAAACGGATTTTTATCTAGTATGGTTTACTGAACAAAGATATCCAGGAATTACAATTTTCTATTTATGAACCGTTATGTGGTATCGTCGAATCACGAATTCTTAAAAACCTGGCCCCGATTAAACGCCTTGTCATTTGCAGTCATAATGCATCGCGAGAACGACAGATTTAAGATTGGCTATTCGAATATGCCTAAATCTGTAGCAATGCATATATAGGCTTATTTACAATACAGAAATAGTACCTCGCTGTTTTCAATATCCATACTATTTACTGCTAGTTCATGTTCAAAAAATTTGAATAAACAGTCCGAAAAACTCAGCGTTTCACAAGAATGTTTCTAACTTTACTTTGACGTATTTCACAACCTAGATAAAGCAATTGTTAAAATTAACACAAATTGCTTCGATGCTACGCCACTATTTTTGAAAACTAATTTGCTCGTATTTTACCCCAATAATAAATAGACGTTTGGGCGAAATATCTGTAGCCTACAAATCCAATTTTCGGGTAGTGGCAAATCCGGTTTTGCAAAGGTAAACTGAGACCGCCCAGCAAGCCTTCCGTGCAAAATTTGGCTTAAAATAGCAACCAGTACACTCAAAAAGTTAAGGTATGAAAATAATACGAGATCCCTTGAAGGTTACATTTTAGCCATTGTTACATATAACGCGACAGCTGTACAGGAATACGTGTTAGCCAGAGCCATTTCCAATAAAGTACTTTTTCAATTGAAAAAGTCGTAGCAAAATCCCGACGTCGTCGCAATGCTCAGTATCACAACGCAGCAGATTGCAATTGCCGTTGTTGCACTGCTGCAGCAGACATCATTACCGTTGCCCATTCTGCGCATTCAATGTAGCTATTCCGTTCCAGCAGACCGCAAAGCATTCGTAGCGGCAATACTACTTAAACTGTGCAGTAAGTGCACACAAATGATAGCGGCGTTACAATCACTGTTTGAGGCAATATGGCTGCAGAACAAAATTCCGAAAGCCTAGTAAACATCTGTTATAATCCCATTGTTCAAGAAATCTTTCCCGAACCGATCGAGAATACTTAGCTGAATTCAATTGCTATTCGCAAAACTTTCCCGAACTATCACGTTTTATTTGTGCCCCTAGCTGCATAAATTTTTAACTGCTTTTGATACAATAATAACGTGCGTCAATCTGAAATATCGCCTTAAATTTAACACAAACACAAATTGTGTTTAGACTAGTCCTACAACAAACTTTAATACTGGGCGGGCTACACGTTACACGCTTTAAAATACCTGAGCTATGTTTTGAACGCTTTCGTCGCGAAGTATTGGACATAGATAGAGTTATCGTCTGTATGTCGCGATCCAGATTGGAAAAGGCAGGAGAATGAGAATGTTCGGGAAATTTCGCCTGAAACAGCGAAACTAAAGTTGCAAGACCTCAAATCAATAAATTACGACTAACAAATACTGTCTTGCATTGATGTAATATTTGTATTTTAGATTGAATGACAATAACATACAGGTACAGATGTAAATTAAAATGACTTAGCCGCCTAACACAGCTCTAATCTATCTCTCTATCTCTGTCATTGATACCCAAAAAACCTAATGTCCATGTACATAGGTATTGTACTAGCGGATATAATATCTATAATTATTCCGCAGCCTCTCTGTGGCTTTTAGGACCTACATGGCAGCTATCATCTTGGATTTCTCCAGGGCTACAATCATCATTAAAACGCTTTACAGCTATCAGCCATGATAAAAGTTCTGGGATATGCGCACGGTGATAAGACAACTTCTTAGGAGGCATGCCGGAGTATTTAGCTGAATGTTAGTATGCTAAATTACCGATTCCAAAGAACCGTGTTCAATTCACAGCTTGTTCGTATCGTATTATTTTTTCTTCGCGATGTTTTTCGCTGTGTTCACCCATACAGTAAGGTTACCGTGTTAACAGAAAGAGGTTCCGTGTCTCTGTAGGTCTCGAAAGCGATACACATATCCCCTGAATAACTAGGGTTATTTGGCACTTCGACGATTTGGTTAACTAGGGCGAGTTTAAATTCTTACCTCCTTGCTTATTTTATTTTGTTGTACCAGACGCGTAACAAACTAAATCTACAATAACTAGTGCTGATCTTTGACTTATATTCAACAAAGTTCAATTAAAACTACAAAAAGGCTCCATTAACATAGTTAATGAATGAAACATTAAAGTTACTGTTGTTTTTGTTTCAAAGGATAATACTTTACAGTCTATATTCCTAGAATGACAAGTTGCAGACTGTATAAGATTTTTTGTCAAATCAATGAAACCGCCACTGCTAGGATACGATTCATTGATAACTTTCTAAAACACACACCAACACTTAGCCCGTCCGATTGGTGCATTGATTCAAGCTCTAATCTCCTATAATGGCATTAGGGTGATCCGCGGTATTAAAATATATATACTAAAACAGGCCTATATAGAGCGTTCCTCTACATGTAGGCGGCATCATTATGCCCCATGTTCATTGTCATAGGAAGTCGTTTCTTTTATACTACATATTTTACGTACTATACGTAGGTATCAGGGAGTAACCGGAATTCCGGTTGCGGTTGCGGTTCCGGCAAAGGGAAAAAACCATACCGGAACCGGAATTCCGGTTTAAAAAGTTTGTTCGAAATTTTCCACGTTTTTTGCTTCATCTGTGATCCAAACATATGTAATATATATTATACAATGATCAAGCTCCAATACAACCAAGCAAAAGAAAAAATTAACTAACCAATTTGCCGTGTGAAACGTAAATAGGGCACATAATTTGAACAGGAATTTTTCATAATAACCTGCAGGAGTTTGTTAAATCAAAGCCAGGTCGATGCTTGTAGCAGCTATTTTACACAATCAGAAGTCTGTGGGATACGTTTGAATTAAACCGGTCCAACTCGGTAACAGAGTATGGCTTACGCAAAAGTACTTAGGGTATGCTTGGCTAACATAAATTGCGTCAAGCACCCGCCAGTGCGCTTGTAATCTTGGTAAATCAGTTTAAATTGAAGTAAACTAACGTTATCTGCAAGGCAGCTAGAAACTGCTTTCTTGGCAATGAACTCTATTTATTGAAACTGTGCGAGCAGCATCACAGTGTGTCTCATTTATAGCATTCTGATTAGAAAGTTATCATCATTATGATCAACTGACGGGCACTGTTTGTCGAACGCTAGCCTAAACAGTGTCTCTGACACTGATCAGAAAATTACCTTCTATCTATTATTTTCTCTTAGAATCATATAAACCAATAATTTCATGTTTCCTACAGAAGAACATGTAACAAACGTATGTGTAGTAAAGGAAGGCGACTGGACACAGAGCGAAAGTGTGTATTCTACGCTCCAAGCTTTGTAAGCATATTCGACTTGACGCAGTATACGCAAGGGCGTATAGTGGAAAGCATTTTTTGCTCTGGGTGTCCAAAAGTTGACATATTTGATCGATAAATAAACATTATTAGCTTCCTCAGCCTCTTAAAGTTTCAGAAAGGCAATAATACCATCGTAAAACATTAAGTTTAATGTAAAAGTTATTTTTAATGCATTTTAAATCCACTATACCTTCATTTCTTCCTTCATCAGGTTTTACGATATATAAATTTCGAAGACCAAGTTCCGGTTCCGTTCCGGATCCGGTTTAAATGGACGGTTCCGGTTGCTGGTTCCGGTTCCGGCAAATTTTGGTACCGGTTATTCCCTGGTAGGTATACTTGTAAATGTGGAACAAAGTGTTTTCAAGCTTTAATACAGTGATTTTAGGATTAGAAATAACAATAGTCTATCTTTAAAACTATTTAACATACGGAATACGTTTCCACATACATTGTGTTTCACTAGCCAAACCAGACTAACAGAGTGCTCGCCATAAATAACTGCTATGTTTAAAACGAAGGATCGTCGGGCAGAAATTGAACAAGATAATAATTATCTGCCAAAAAGTATTGAACAACTTTAAAAAGCGCGAAAAAATTTCGAACAGATATTGAAAGATTTTGAACGACATTTCTAATAAAAAAATTTTTTACCGCCGAACGAACAGTGCTGATTTCTGGTAAGTATTATACTTCTAATCTTACATAAGTATTAATAGCCAATAAACACAATTTATCTTCAAATCAGATTTATGTTCCCGCAAAATTAAACCACTTCCCCGTTCTAAGACATCGGAACACAGGATAAGATTACCATCGAATAGTTACCAGCGCTACTCAAAGAAAATAATTGTCTTATGAGGTGGCATATTATCCATTGAGCATGACGAACACAAACCCTTAGATTGGTGCTTTCCGCTGAGCGATTAAACAACAAAATTTGAACAATATCAACATCGGTAACGTAAAGTTATTCTCTCATAAATTTTAAAAAATGCAAGTTTTATTTGATAAAAATTTACTGGTTTTGGTTGCAACACGACCAGTTCAACAATATATTACAGCATATTTAAAAGCTAGCGATCGATTTGATCTACAAAGCATCATCCGTGGGCACATTGTTTGTGTTCTTTTCAGAGAATAATGCGCGTAAAGTGGTGCAAACGTTCAACGTACACTTTTATGGGCGTGACAGTTGAGTACATTGATAATATTTTAACTATTGGCACTTACATGTGCATAACATATGTCCACACCGGTATGAATAGATAGAATTTATGCGCACGAAAGCTCGCGTAGTGTTTCAGTTACACACAATAATATGCGCATAACATTTTTCCTATTCACAAATCTTTCAAACTACGTGCGACTACCTAACTGAAAATTTATGCATCGTAAAATGTGAGAAAATTAATAGTTATAGACAACTAACTGCCCGTAATCTCTATGCACACTTAGTTGAAACTACTCACTTCCGTGTGTTAACTGCTCGTGTTAATTACGCGCACTTCTTTGTGAAAACCAAAATTTTGCGCCGCTGTGTGTACATTATTGCGTGAAACGTGCATTCGAGTGTAATTAGCATGTTCGCAAAACAGCTTCAGATACCAAACTTTAATCCAATGTGAAGAGCAAAATTTCACACAAACCTTAAAAAGTTCCAAACATATAGCAGCTTCTTTGAACATTTTCAGCTCGAAAAGACACCGGGCCATACGAAAGTGTGCTTTTAGATTGTTTTTGTCGATCAATAGCGTATCTTTGCAATCTCGCAAAGCCGCGTACATATCACCATTCCTAAATTATTATTAAAACGTTTTCGATACTGTAAAAACCCCATAATTGTGTACAATAACCGCGTTTGATATAAATAACATTGAGACTCAAGAAATTATTACAATTTAACAAGAAGTATTAAAAATCCTATGGCTTAATAATTGTGATTGTTTACTTCTAGAAATTCAACCACTGAGAAAAATGAAGAGGTAATTAAAGCAAGCTTAAAATAAATTGCATAGTAAGATACTGCTCAAGTTATTCGAATTGGCAGTATTTTTGATTTATTGCAAGAGCAGCTGAAGAGACTACTACCTACAATGTAAAAAACTGCTGGTATAGTTAACGGTGAAGCCCACCGAATAAAGTAAAATATTTTGAACAAGTTTAGTCCCACAACACGTAAAACTTTAAAAATTTCAAAAATTATTCTGAGAAAAAATCTCCCACTGCAATCCAAAAAAGAAAATTTTTCGTGCTCGGCAACAACACTAATGACTTAGTCGAAAACTAAAAAAAATTAAAATTTTAAATGACTAAATTCAAATCTTCAAAACATCAGAAAAAACGTAATATATACTAGTAACACGTAAACGTGGGTGACGGAGGCATGGTGGTTACAACGGCGTGAATAGTGCATACAGCTTGTGGAATTTCTAACATTTTTGGTAACAATAATAAGAGGAAGACATGAAAACGTCTAGTTATTTATACAGTAGAATGACAATACATCTATCAAGTTGTACCCATCAATGAAATTTAGTCCAAATCGGCCGAGTCATTCAAAAGTTATAACACACTTAATAATTTTTCACTCATTTTTAGGAGACTTTGCTTAATTTTAAGAGAATTTATAAAGGTAAGTAGATCACTCGTATACAGTCTTTTAGAAAACGTGAAGGTACATGTTATGTCAAAAAATGACCGAGATAGCACGAACGGTTGTCGAGATATGATGAACTTAGGTTTCCCTAAGTCAATTTTAAGAGAATTTGCTTAATTTTTAAGGAAAGAGATGAAATACGTCAATCAGCTATATACAGCTGTTTAGAAAACGTGAAAATACATTTTATGTAAAAAAATCGCCGAAATAGCAGGAACGGTTGTCGAGATGCGGTGAAAAAGCTGAAAAAATGGCAAAAATCCCTAAGTTTGAGCAACATTTGCTTAATTTTGAGTACAAAGCAATTTTCGTAGAAAAAAGTGCTCAATGAAAGGGCACTCCGCAAGAGAATATGCAACACGAAGAAAAAAAATTTCTAAAATCGGCCCAGGCGTTCAACCTGCAGACCTGTCTGTGACAAACAAAAAAAAGTCACAGAGAAAATTGAAATTTTGCGTCTAGTATATTGATATATAAAGTTAAATGTACGCCTCCGGCTGCGACTCGCCACCTTCGGTGGCTCGTCTTGCCTCCGTCAATTATAAATTTTCTTTCAAACAAAAATGAAAATCCACAAACGAATCGGATACGATGCGTGGTATTCATTATCACACCACAGGCTTTTACCAGAAATAAGAAACATAACGCCTGGGCTCTCCAAATTGGGGGTGGGGGCCCACTGGGATTTTTCGGTGTCCCCTGGTTCAGAACAAGAGCCCCCGGTTCGTGGCCCTGGCAAAATTTTGGGCTCCCCCCGATTCATCGCCTGTTGGAAAGTTTTTTGTTTGCAATCGGTCCAAAGTACAAAAAATTGATCAAAATTTGCGTTCAAATTCCGTTCTTTTATCAAAGTTTGCTTCAAAATAGCTTTTTCTCTCCATAAAAAGCATTTTGGCAGTGTTTCTGACACGATTTTTAACCGTTTTCTTCTTAGCAAAAATGCCCCCTGGGAAAATCGGGCGCCCCCTGGCAAAATTTTCGGCAAATGGAGAGCCCAGATAAGCTACGGTTGCGTCGTCCTGCTTAGCTACATACCAAACGTAACGTACAGCCATGATCAGAAAGAAGTGCAATGAATACTGATTAAGATCAATAAATATTTCGTTCCTTATCGATTAAGAAAAATTTCGAACGATTTCGATTTTTGTGCAATTAAATAAATTTAAAATTTGCTAATTTTCGATTGAACGAAATAACGAAATCTCAATCGATTGCAATCAAACGAAATTTCGATCGATTGCGATTTCTAAGAATTTGGATTGCACTTATTTTGACGGAGCGTGGCTTCTGGATGAGCAATTAATACAGATATATATAATATATACTGCTCTCTCATACTATAATATGTACTTACCAGTTCCGCTTAATATAAGCGGCAGCTCGATTGGCAAACAACACTGAAGGTACCTTTGTGTTGACATGGCGCGCGCACAAGAACGGTAGTATTACAGGTTCACCCGTCGCTTCCGAACGATTGTGCAGCTGAAGATGGCGAGACTGCAGAGACAAATTGATAGCTTCGTTGTACAGCATAATTGCGTAAACGTATTGTTGAGCTTCAAAAGATTTATTGGCGCGCTGTTTTAACTGCTCGACTGCAAACGACATGAAAGACGTTGGTGTAGTGCTCTGACTTGAAATAAAAATACAGTCGGACTAACTGGAAAAATTGTTTAAACGTAGCAGGCGTAGTGTGAGAAATAAATTACGTCTTCCAATATTGGAACTGGCAAAGAACCTCAAATAATAAATTATTATACTACTGATTCTTCACACCGGAGTCCTCGAGAAACGAATTCCAATTCAATAAAAAATTTACCCAGAGCACAGCTTATGTTTGCACTAACCCTGTTTTGCAGAATTTTCCGTGCACATTTCTCGTATATTCAGCAGACTCCTCAACATATAAAATTGCCAGCCCCACAATTTTTCACACTGGCGAGTCCAATCGCAATCGAACAGGAGCAGAAATGTGACTTATAATAAAATCCACAAAAACTCGGCTATTTTTGGTGAAATTTTTATACATAAACCAAGACAATAGTAGTGTTAATTGCCTGCTATATAACCTTTCCATAACCTTTAAAAATACTGGTCCCGAATCATGCTCTGGCGAGGGTTCGGTTCGAGTTACATTGAAGTTTGGGACAAGATTTGCTAACTACTGACACAAGGTATATACCAACATGAAAAGCATTTTCATTTAGCATTAATCACCGAAGAAATAATACAGCAAGATCAAAAGCCAACATCGAAAATTTGGCTAATACAAGTAGAATCTCACATGCGAAGGTGAAACCTGAGTTATTCATAAGTTAAAATTTTGTTTAATCCTTATAACAGGCTGTGTTTGCTATATAATACAACCGTTAATGAGGTAATAGAGATTATGCTATTTGAAGAAACTGCACGTTCAAGAAATAAAACCACTATCAGTGATAATAGTAACCGTTATAGCGAAAGCTGTCCGGCAACAAAATTTGTTGGCAATAAACGTTGGCTGTAATCATTACGACACACAATAAAACTAGTAACTTGCAAGCCAGGGTGAAACGGAGCGAAGCTGGTTTCATTGTTAGGTTATAAATTTGTTTAAGCACCTATAACAGGCTGTGTTTGATGTATATACCATCCTAAAACCTCTTGAACCCTGAATGCATTGAAAATTCTAAAACCTTGTCCACCCTACACCTATCGAAAACAACTGACAACGCATCAAGTATTTACGCTGGTTTCTAGATATTCAAACCATCTTATTCAGCTTATCGGCAAACCCATATTGACAATAAATTCTTGATGACCTGAACGTAATACGTAACCAAACAACTGAAGACAGACTGTATTCTGGAAATCTTGTTCATTGATTCTAAACCAATTTGGGAACCCATGAAAAGGGGTGAAATATGCACGCTGAACTCTAATCAAATCATTGTATTCAGAATACAGAAACACCACTATATAATCTATTTTTGATGCCATGTACCAAACTATTGAAGACACTGTTTCCTTAAAATTTTGTTCACTAGCACTAGCAACCTACTGTTTTCTGAAAATGGGTTCAATGACCCTCACCAACTGAAAACCCATGAAAAGGCTTGAAATATGCGCGCTGGAGTCAAGATAACCAAATCATTGTATTCAGCCTTCATAAATACCTAATATAGACCATTCTTGATGCCATGGACGCAATAAATAATGAGTAAAATAAAAACGCACATTTTAGAAATAGTGCTCGTCAATCTAATAAAACCCTTGACATCCCATGAAAAGGTACAATATAGTTTAGTGGAACAATAGATAGCAAAACCATCATATTCAGTGTGCTTCATAGCCTAACAGACACTCACTGTAAGGAAAAAGAAGCAGTCACACGGAGAACTTTGAAAAATCGCTATTTCTGGCAAAATGTTGATGAACCATATTCGGGCCCACAGCGGCACAGGGAGTTGTCACAAAATAAAACGTAGTCAGCATGGCTGTAGCTAATTCTGTATGGTGGTCCCCATTTTTGGATGAGACGTCTCTGGCGCGAGATATGGGCTGCAAAAGACTGGTACCCGTATGGCGAAACTTGGCAAACAAACCCTTAAAAACCTGTTTTTGCCATTTTGACTGTAATACGGGATTGGAGGAATTCTCGTTCAACTAAACGGCGTATCGTCGTCACTTTTGCTATCGAACAAAAAATTTCTCATCCGTTCATCCAAAAATGAGCTGTGAATGACAGCGACGGACTAAAACAGCAAATTTCATGATTTTCTACCTAGCGCCCTCAGTAAAAACTCCGATCGCTCATTTTCAAATTGTTCGTCAGCGACATTTCAATCGAAATCCACGTCAGAGAGAGTAATTGCCACAACTGATCGTTGCTCGCCCGCAACTTTTTCATGGGAAAATATTTTGTTCTAAAATTCTATAATGTTTTTGTTCTCTTGCTGCTCGCTCGCTGCGAGAGAGTCAATCGTGGCGAGTACTGTATTATAACAAACTCAAGCGAAGAACTATGCAGAATTCGAGAATCATAGAGCAAAATATATTTCCATAAGTAACACTACCTAAACATTAACTGGCTATACCACCATAAAATTAATGCCATACAAACAATTTTAGCAACGTGAGACCAGGTGTAACATTTGACAAGAAATTCTACACACAGAACAAGTAACAGAGCCAATAATACGCCAACCGAAATCGAGATCCGAAACTTTAGAAAAATGCTGGAAATTAGCCGCATTTCTATGAATAGTTTACCAACACAACGCAATGAAAAGCGTCTTTACCTAGATGCGGGACAAGAGCTGCTCGTTTCAGTAAAAACGGAAAGAAATCTTCGATCGGTCTTTGACAATGAGACGTCATCTAACGATTTACTTGTATCGTACGAATTTCGGCTATGAGAAATTGATTCAAGTCGATTGTATCCGTTAGTACAGGTTCCATTTATACCGTCTATAAACATAATAAAACTAGTTATCAGAGTTAAATAATAAAACTAGTTACTTTAGTACCAAAAATGACCGTCGCTCGCTCGAAATAAGTTTGTTCTAAAAATAGAATTTACTATTAATTTATGTAGTGCAGAAATCTCGAGCGAGCCACTCGCTCGCAGCTCGCTGGAACCTCGAACTCGGTCGCTCTAAACGCGACGGTCATTTTTGGCGAGTGCTGTATGTAGAAGACTTATTCTTGTAAATATTTTCAATATTGCACCCACTGATGCATGATACAGGTTATTTAAACAAAAATTAGAAACAAATCACATTCGCGCTACATCACTCTCTGTAACAGCTAAACGGATGTCTACTTTCAAAATGCCTAAAATACTAAAACTAACCAAGTTATCATGGCATATCCTCGCGGCAAAAAAATGAGATTTTCCCAATATTTATTAATCTTTTTGATGCAACTTGAAAACAACAACGTATATGTACTGTTATAAATAAGCTTAGTTTCCGAAAACCAAATATACAAAAAACAAAAAATTGGGATGTGTCACGAAACTTTTGGTTCTGTATCATAAGGCTAATACTTGTACAATAATGAAGAATTATTACCATTTATGTAAACAATATAAAATCGTTTACTCAAACCACACAACACTATTTAAAAATAACTTACTTATCCCACTTATAACACCATCATATCGACGTCGGTGGCGAGTTTCGCACGAAGGAAAAAATTCTTTTATTTCGCTAAGAACTGAATGTTGATGCGATTTGACGTTGAAAAGGTAGATTTGCTCACCTCCGAGGTTGACCTAAAATTCTCATTGATATAACAAGATACCCACAACAAAGCAGAAAGGTCGCTGGTATGAAAATATAAGTATTTGGCTTATCTGACTTTCAATGACGGGGTAAATTTAAGAAATGAATTACATTCTTTTAAAATAATCACATAGTGTTTGTTTAACCGTTTTATAAATATAGGTTTAGACCAGAAATTCGACAGCTACAAAACACTACTTTTAACAAATTGTGCTTTATATCATTCTGCAATACAGTATCGCGGTGAGTTTAATATTAGAGAGTGAGCGATACCAAATCACAATAAATTAATAGTAGATGTAAATATGAAACATCGCACTCAAGCCAAAAATAGGCGAGAATAAGCATGGAAAACACAAAATAGCTTGTCGGAATATACTATCGCTTATGTATAGATATTTTACAACACAAAGAAAAGTATGATAAAAATACAATCCTAAACATTTGCACGACAGTTGTGAGCAGTTGTAAGTACAGTTGTAGCGACAAACCGGCATCACAATAAAAGGACTTCGATAAATTCAGATCTAAACGATAGACGTAGTGGTAACGTAATAAAAAGCGTCTTCGATTTAAAAATCCATAGTTTGTTTTAAGAGCGTGTTAAGCTCAAACTTTTTTGCTCAGATTTTTATTAATATTTGGACGCACATTTTTTGGCAAGTTTGACTGTGCTTTTAACCAATATGCGACGAGATGTATTACCTGAAAAAGCTTGACCTCAAATTTTGTAACATTGCAATTTTCCTTTGAAAATCGCCGTCAAATTATAATTGAGATTTGATCAAATTTTGAGCTCAAAATTTGAATGTGTTAACGCACCGTAAGATTTCGGCTAGAAATTTTATAGTATTTTTTGCGTTTACAAAGACCAGACAAATTACCCTTAACACACGAACGCGTAGACTTTTGATTACACTTCCGCCAGGAATTGAATCTGTAATCATTTTAGAGAGTTTCCGGTTCAGAACTACTCATTCGTAACTACTAGTGCCTTTAACTCTTGTTTGACTAGCAAATTATTGCAACTGCATCTTGGCGAATTCAAGCTATAAAATACTAACCAGGCCAAAGACCCCTTTAAAATCACAAATGTGCCTATATTATTAAATTTCGCATTAGTTATGAGGGCGAGAATAACAAGAATGCTATGGCTACAAAATGTGGGTGGAAACTTACATTTAAACATTTGGTTTGAGTACTCTTGCGCCAAATTTACAGTACGCGCCTGTAATGCACGTTGCTAGCTTGATATTCGCTCGCTCAAAAGGCGACAGTCATTTCTGGCGAATACTGTACAATCAACCAATATCATTAATATATTGTAACAGAAAATCTGCAAACTACACAACAAAAACAATACCGATGGCCGTGATAATTTATATAAAATATATGTCCAAAGATAGAAATGAACAGTAATAGCTGAAATCCTGGTGAACTAACAAGGAGCTCTTTTCCATCGGGACTGAACGTAAGATATGTTGTTGCAAGTGGACGATATTTTCGTTTGAACTCCTTGTAGCAACTTGGCAAATGACCTGTAACATAATGCAGTACTGATCGAAACAGATAGGACTGCTGCGCTTCGAACGAACGAACTGAAACCGTACAATATTTATATATCTATCCGTGAACAAATTTCGAGCAAGCTTCGAACAGCTCTCGAACGAATTAAAAAATTACGACAAATATTTTGAGCATCCGTCAAACAAAACTTTAAATTTTGCGAACGAACATCGAATTAACAGCGTTTCACTTCTTCTGGTGAGTACCGAATATACGTCTCTTGAGATGACACGCGAACACGACAGTTTTACTGAACTTTATCTAAACAAGAAGTTTAATGAAGGCGATCAAACTGTAGAAGGACTAGCAGAAACATTACAGGCTTAACGAAGTTTACAAGAATTTTGTATAAAACAGGTAGTAACTGACAATCTCATTAATAAAGTAATAGACATTATGCTATCTGAAGAAACAGCTCCTTCAAAAAATGAAATCGCTATCAGTGATAATAGTAACCATTATAGCGAAAGCTGTCCGACAACAAAATTTGTTGGCATTAAACGTTGGCCGCAGTCACCATGGGACTTAATAATACTACTAATTCCCGAGCTATGGTGAAACGCAGCGAGCGTGGCTTCATTTTTAGGTTATCATATTGTTTAATCACCTGCAATAGACTGCGTTTGATGTATATACCATCCTAAAACTTCTTGACCCTGAAGACATGGAAAATCGTAAAACGTCATCGACACTAAACCCATCGTAAACAACTGACACCGCATTAAGTATTTGTGCTGGTCTCTAGATAATCAAACCATTCTATTCAGCTTATCGGCAAACCTATATAAACCATTCTTGATGCCCTGCACGCAATACATAATTAGACAACAATGAAAACACACATTGTGGAAATCGGGTTCGACGACCGTAAAACCCTTGAAACCCCATAAAATGCATAATATATTTTAAAATGTCCAGCACAAAATAATAGTTCGAGTATAGATGATTGTTCAAAAATACGAAGTTGTGCAGGGAAAAATTAGAAAAGAATAATAAGGTGGAGCGTCAAAAATCTCATTTTTAGAATATATTAGTGTTTGTTTCTGAGTAACAACAAGAGTAGTGAACGCCACTATACATTTGTTTGATATAAATATCGATATTGGTATTTGAAATATCCATTGACATGTTGCGTTTGAGATGTAACCGAAGTGACATTTCCAAAAAATCAGCATTCCAGCAAAGATTTCATTCCCTTACGTTCAACCGATTGGTGATCATCAGATACTGGTTGGCAGGTATCGATTTAGTTAGAAAATTACAAAAATACACCAGCTTCCTCACCGGGCACTCACAATCAGTTTATTAAGTGATAAATTTTAATTTTATATAAAAGAATAGTTTGGTCGAAAAATATTTATTTGAAATTCTTTTTAATTTCTAAAATCAGATTATTGTTATAACGAAAAAATAGTCTATTTGAATTTTGGTAGGTATGTTTATAAAATGTCTACTAACTATGAATGCTCAGAACCTGTATTCCCGGGCGGCATGATACAGTGAGGTCCGTTATATCTGAGGGCTATCACAAAGGTCACGGTTACGTAATACATTTGAAAGGATACCGTGCAATAATATTTTTACGTAATAGCTCTGAAATGATACCGTGGAATAATATTTACGTAATAAATATAGAATGAAATAATACCGAGAAATAAATTAAGCGGCAAGCATCTGCCATGCAAGCCACATTCACTATCCGAAGATAATGACAGATCGTTCGATGTCCGCGCCTAAGTGTGAGCATCACCAGTCAAACTCCTAGGAGAAGGCTAAATGTGTGGGCCAAGCCCAGTGTCACCAATTAGTGATAACGTATAGGTGTTCATCGTAAGGTGAAGACTATTAGTAATATTACCGAATAGCATGATTTTTCGTAGTTAATTTAAAAAGCTATTATTTGTGATAACGATATTTAGGCTAGATCAAGATATTAGAAACTGTTATTTATAGGATTAAAAAACTATATAAAAAATTTTGTTGGTAGCCTTAAAAATTATACAGTTTAACATTGTTGATAGTGAAAAATTTATTAAAAATGTTATGGAATAGCTTTTGTGGCTATCGTCTACTTATGAGTGTTTTAAGTAAGTTATTACAATCTAGTTGAAAGTTAGCAAATGCCGTGTTAATGTTTGCATATCGGACAATTTGACTGTGTATGATTCCCCTGAAAACTGCACGTGAGAGATTGCTACTGTAATGTAGGAAATTGAAGATTTTAAAGTCGAAATCGTGTCTTTTGTCGTATAGGGTAATATCTGCTCTACCCCCGTGAAGTTTAATGTTGAGATAAAAAACATTGGCCGTTCGATTATTGTTGTTAACTTTACAAAGGCACAGGGATTCCCGGTATATATCTTTGTGTAGTTGGTCAAACTTATAATCATTTATCACAGTGAGGTCGTCTATGTATCTAAAAGTGAATTTCAAGGGATCACAAGTGTCCCTTCGATATTTTATATTTTTACATATATAATTACGTTAATAGTTGTGGAGATGTAGGTAACTGATAAAAAGAGCTGCATCAGTCCCCATAGGTATACCAATGGTTTGTTTGAAGACACAGCTACCGAACGTAAAGTAAGTATTAAAAACTAGTGCTTTAAGCAATCTAATAATATCGTTTTTGGTTAAAAAAATGTCGATCTGGATGCGTAGTTTTTGTATAAGTCGAGAAACTACTGAAGCTGGATGCGCAGATAATTTTATTGCTGTTTTTGAAAATATGTCTAGCAGCTGTTCTAAATAATCAATAATCTCACTATGTTTCAGGGTAGTATATAGTGTAGTAAAATCATAAGTGTTAATATTAGAGCATTTCCGAACCTTGCTGAGTTCTGTACTTGCTTTAATGATTGGTTTGTTGCTATCTATAATCCAGAAGGGGTTAACACCTGTATATTTACTTATTGACCTACAATAACCGGTTGCAATGGATTGTATAAGTCATAAAGCCTTTCCTAAACTTGAAGCCATATTTTTAGTAGTGGTTTGTTGCTACAAATGATAGTTCTGAATTGTATAAGAGTCTTGTGGAATTTAGAAACAATCTGAACAAAAGGTATTCCGTTATTATTCTCAAAAGGTAAAAGTGATAAATTTTCGGCCAGAATAGTAGAAAACTGTTAGCTTCTGCTATACTCATGTTAGATTTTTCATATACCTTGTTGTTATTAACTGTAATATCCAGTTCTTTAAAAACTTGTTCTACAAAAATTTTTTTGCAGATAAACGAATAATTTTGACTTGCTTTGTCAGTGGTGGTAATAATAAATTTGGACTTGAGTTCCCGAAGACATTCTAACATGTTATTATCTAGAGTAGGTTGTCGATTACCCCCAGCGTTATGTTTAACCTTATTTAGTTTGCGTTTAAAAATTGTAATAGTAAGTTACCCCAATCATCGATGAGTTTGATTGGAATTTTTGTCCTATTTTTCAATTTGGTACAGTAATTATCGACGTCCAATTTGAAAGGAGAAATAAAGTTGTTTGGTACAAATTCATCCATCAGCCTAAATTTGGGTCCCAACTAAAACAGTTTTCTTAGTTTAGAATTTTGAATGACATCTAAGTTACAGCTGATTACATGACCGTAGTGGTTGTTCACATAAGCACTAGAAGTACAGTTGCAAGTGTGAGTTAGTCGGATTTTATGGTAACTGAACGGTATTTGTCTGTAGCTGAAAAATCGGGAGCCAATAGGACACTGTATTTGAAGGTTACAGCTGGTTTAAGGAACTTAGAAAGTTTTTGGTCCGATTTTATATTCGTTAGCCATATGTAAAATAATTCTGATTTAATAATCCGAGCTATAAATATCTGATCATACACTTTATTCTTGAAGCTAACTGTAATATATTGTTTATTAACTGTCTTGGTCTTTAGTTCTCGCTTATTTCTTTATAAATAGTGCGTGAGAAGGTCATCTAGAATGTCTAAATAGGGAAGTGGAGTATTAATATTAATTGAGATAAGGAACTGATTAATGTGTCTAATAAGACCTTTACTACAATTAAAGTTCATATTGAAAATAATTTTTCGTGTGACATAACTTGGTTTTATTTAGTGTATTAAAGAAGTCTGTGGGGTTAATCGAGTGTTTGTTTCTACGTAAATTCCAGGATTGTCCAAAGCAGCAGACACTCGTTCTTTCAGTTATTACGTTACTGCAAAAGTGTTTTCTACAAGGGTGTCATCATATCGTGTTGAACTAATTTCAATTTAAACAGACTTTCTGGATAAATTTATCAACTAAGCACCCATGTTACTACTTAAGTAATACTACTTTGTATCCATATCCAACACAATACATCATAAAAATGATTATCACCGATAACCCGGAACTATAGAAAACAGTCGATATTTGACGCGCAACAGTCTCCGACTACTCGCGAAACCATAGTATCCCCGCGATACCACCTCTGCGTATCCACTTCAAAAACAATCTTGCCAACAGTGCGTTTTCGGTGTCACATAAGGTTTCAAACTACTGGAATTTTCTTCAAAGATTACGTCATACTATAATATTTTTCTTTTAACAAAAGAAAAACAAAAACTAGTGCTGTTGATCTTAAAAAGTCAATTTAAAATAAAGGCGCGGCATAATATAGACAGTACAGTTCATAGAAGTGAACATAAGTAAGTTTTGCATAAATAAAACAGCTGGCTTATCCATAATACTATAAGTTATTGTCTGCCGTTTATTCTGATACAAAATACATACCGGGTACATAATACTTAGCGCAACTTCGCGGCATGTTATATGATTCTCCGTCGACAGCACAGTTGAGCGATGAATATCGACCCCATGGAGGAGTTTCCGGATTAAGCACTGGAAATTTAACACGCTTTAACGAAAGCATTCTAAAACAACATAGATACGTCTAAAAGGCTGTGCAAAATTAAAGAGTGTAGGTCTTGCTTGAGCAAATTCTTTCTTATTAAAGTTAAATGTTTGAAAATTCCTTTGCCAAGACGATTGATGTTAGTGTCAACGTCATTCAATTATTTTTTCATTAACAGTCACATTAAATTTTTTTCACTAAGATGCACTAGGATTTGCTGATGTACAGCCCTTCTAGCTGGCAAGTGGTAACACAATCTGACGGTAGGTACGTAATTTTAAGACAGGTTGTTAAAAATGATTTTACAGTTCGGTATATGCTATATGTAGTCGGCGCTGTTTCAACCCTAAAAAGTAGCAAAAATCAATCTGAACTGCCAAAAGATGTGATAACTAGGATGTTTAAAATTAAAAGTTATCACTAATCTAATCTAATCTAATCTAATCGGCCTCAGGTTTGACGATTTAAAAATTGAGCTTGCGCATGGAGAGGTAGTTTTCTAACCGATTTCTACCGAATGAGATTTAGTAGTAATAATACCATAATATGCAACATAAAACAGGACTGCAACATAAGGATTGTTTTTGGTACAAAAATCCCCAATCCCTAATGGATCAGTAGACAGACTCCCGAAAAGATCCTAAAATTTTCTATTAAAACAGGTAAGTTGCATCTTGTCGTGTTGTATATCAACATGCATATCGTTTATTTTAAGTCTATATTGTTTACTTGATTAAAACAGCGTTGTACAGCAAGCCTTGTTTCGCTTTAGTCAGTATTTTAGTATGAATGGGCGTAATAACATCATCTTAGCCACCCCAAAGTCCTGGGGTCAACCAGCGGAACCGCCTAAATCCTAAAATCAAGCTATTCTCCGCGGAGAGGTCAGCAAAACAATTGTAAAGAAAAGACCAAAGGATAATATATCATTACCTGCGGTCAAATATTCTTGCGTATGGATCATTTGCACCAACAGCAATCAGTTCTGGTTGAGTAGGATTAACGGCAATACATTTTGCTTCAGAATACGGACCCATATGAGCGTTTAAGTTAATAAGAACATGATTGCAGATGTCTTCACAGTTGTGAGGCTCTCGTAGATCAAACT
Source organism: Trileptium ribeirensis (assembly GCA_030248225.1). Taxonomy (NCBI): domain Eukaryota; kingdom Metazoa; phylum Nematoda; class Enoplea; order Enoplida; family Thoracostomopsidae; genus Trileptium; species Trileptium ribeirensis. The sequence continues at coordinate 41,631 of JASANE010023610.1, forward strand.
GCCTTAAATATAAAAATATTTAAACTGGTAAATTTGAAAAAAAATTCCTTCCGGACCGCGAAATTACTAGCCGATTGGAGGCGCCACAGGTTCAAAAATATGTTCTAGCAAACTGCACTAGACACTGACAGTCCAGTTACAACGTACAAATTCAAGTATGTAGATAACTCCTCATTCCATTAAACCTGGTCAGAGTTGCAGGAAATTCAATTCGTTCAGAGCACACAACGATTCTATTTTTAATATATTAATAGCTTCATATCCTGAAAATATGTAGTCCGACCAAAGAAAGGTGGAATGTACATAGATATGATACAATAAATAGCCTAAGACACACGTAAGTATTGGGCAATCTGTATTATTCTAATCGTAGTTTTGCTAAAGCCTGTCAAGACATTAAAAATGTGATAAGAAACAAAGATGCAATACAACATACTGCAACATAACTGTGGAACCTAAATTTTAACACTGCGTCGTGTAAAACTAGTTCCGCCGTACACATTTTACAATATGGGAATACATGACCGTACAAAAATGACTGTAACCCTAAAAGCGAGAGAGCATCAAGCGGGTAATATTCATGTCTCGAGATTCATTACGTTAGAGAACTTAACAAAAGTTATACGTTAAAACGCAGTGCTTTAACGCGTTTGAGAGAAAGCTATTTTTGACGAGCATTATACTGTAAATGATTATGAAAACGAATTTTTGTTATGAAAAGCAGTGAAAGTATTTAGCTGCGTAATATTAGTCTTAACATTTAAATTTACATGTTGGCCAAACAAATATTCATTTAAACCCTTAACTAAGCTTAAAACAAATAGTGGGCATTCCTAAATCACAAACTATTTGCTCTGCACAGATTTTTCAATACTAGTATCCAAGCTGTGACCTGAGGCTTAGATGCGGTTTCATCTGAACATAAACAAACTAGAATATGTATACAGGGTGTTTCAGAAGTAACTACCCACACTTTGTCAATCAATATCTTCTGGCGTAATATTTCGCAATGGTTGTTTATCGCTGTTTTTAATATTTCAGGTTATTATAAATATATACTGTTTATACCATGGATTCCCCACGACGATCTCTGCCTGAAAAAATCTGTGTTGTACAACTTTACTATAAATACGGAAATTATGCCGAAGTCTAACGCCAGTGGAAAAATCATTTCGACTCAATACCTCCTACTCGCAAGACGATGGCTGATATTATTTCCCGATTCGAGGACACTGGCAGTATAGTGGAACGGCTGAGGCCGGGTCGCCCAAAGTCTGCCACAAGTGGGGACCAGAAAGCTGCATTAAGCGCTGCGGTATCCAGGAGCCCCCAGAAGTCAACTCGAATAGCTTCCCTCCAGCTGGGTATTCCTCATACTTCCGTTTGGCGCCTTTACAAGGAGCTTAACTTGAAGCCCTTTCGGCCCCGTCTTTTCCATGGACTCTCTGATGATGATTTCGATCACAGAGTCCAGTTTTGTGAGACATTTATGGACATGGTGGAAAGCAGTGCGTTGGATCTTGATCGCATTTTGTGGACCAACGAAGCGGGTTTCAAGCTCAATGGTCATGTTAATCGCCATAATTGTGTTTATTGGTCTGAAGACAATCCACATGTCACGATTAACAAAGAGGTCAACGACCCTGGAGTCTGTGTCTTGGCCGGAATTTGTTCACAAGGCATCGTTGGTCCATTCTTTTTTGACGGAAATGTCAATAAAACCAGCTATTTGAAACTTTTATCTGTGAATGTCTACACGCAAATCGCAACCAATGACCTTGTTTTCGTGCATGACGGAGCCCCAGCTCACTACGCTACCGAAGTCCGCGCTTGGCTGGACGAAAGGTTCCCGAATCGATGGATCGGCCGCAGAGGTGCCATCGAGTGGCCAGTTAGGTCACCAGACTTAACTCTGCCTGACTTCTTTCTTTGGAGTGTTCTGAAAGAAAATGTTTATGGAAGTAGGGCGAAGGACCCTCAAGAATTGATGGACAGAATAAAATCAGCGTTTTCTAAAATTCCAGTGGACTTATGCGCCAAAGTTTGTCGACCTGTACCATCCCGACTGGAGAAATGCATTCAGCTTGGCGTTGCACAGACGGAGCTGTTCTGAGATCTCTCTTCGTAATGTAAGTAAACTTTTAATACATGTCTATAATTATACAAAAAACTGGCGAGCTACCTCTGCCCAGTCAACCGATAGTTAGCATCAAACAGTGGGTAGTTACTTCTGAAACACCCTGTATATGTATGTATACACAAATGCTTAATATAAAGCGTAGGTACAATCGCTGTAAACTATATGTACATTACCCACCACTATTGACCGCTGCTCGCTCGCAGCTTGCTTGTGGAGAAATAAATTTTTATTTCGAAATTATAGTATGTATTTCTTGTTTGGTCACTCGCTGCTCGTTCATAAGGCGGCAGACAAATTGTGGCGAGTACTGTACGGTGTGCAGATACGGAACAATACTAATATTATGCAATGTGTTATATTTCGGATAGAGACGGCGTATTATTTACGATACAAAGTCAATTTCAACTATAATATTGTTTAATTTTTTTGCACATACATTATAGTTCCATCTTCAGCGGCAGAAAAAAACAGACTCGGTTGATACGGAACAACAGAAAGTCGCTTAACGCGTTGAACATGACAAGAAAAGCTTTGGATACATTCGGCACGTGTAACGTCATGAACGCGAATTTTGCAATCTCCAGCACCGCTGACTACAATGTTATCCGACGTGCATGGCACAAACTAAAATAAAATTTACATAAGAAAAATAGCGAACACACGAAATATATGTATTATAAGACATTACGCATGTATAACAGATCCATACGGATCGTTACGAGGTGGATTAATCTTGACCATAGCCTAATGGCAGCCTTTTACCGAAAATCCTTAATCTTGGCCACACTCTAATAGCCAACATTTACAGAAACTCCGATAATCTTGGCACACTCTAATGGCCAACATTTACAATAATCCTGGCCACAGTCCAATGGACAAGATTTAGTTGAAATTCTCAATAATCCTGGCCACAGCGTAATGGCCGACATTTTATAAATACCAATAATTCTGTCCACAGTGCAATGGCCAACATTTTGACGAATTCCCTAAAACCTGGCCATAGCGTAATGGTCAACATTTTCGAATGTAGTTGCGAATCTCTCCCCAAAGTAGAACACCTCTTGGAAATAACCCCAGCCGGGTACGAAACCCATTGCAGCACCAAAACACGTATATTAATGGGATTAGAACCAATCGGTAACCCCTCGGTGCGCAAGCGAAAATAAGTTGATTTCCCCCGTACATACGAACCGACAGCAAGGCTCTGTCGTCACCCTATTTATAAACCGTATATATGTATATATATAGCACAAATCACGAATCGCAACCTCGCTACGGAATAAAGATTTTTGTCATATTTCGGCCCGCACAGCCGACAGTTTTTCGTGATAAAAATGGATATAGTTATCATCATTTCAGAGACGAAGAATCATCGAAACATTGCTACTGTTAGACATACAATTATTGATTGTTGTGAGCCATAAAGGCTACTTTGACATATTCATAGTATTCATTGTTACTTTGACATATTCAATGTATTTATATCTGTACATAGTACCGTTACCATCGTTTGTTGTACCATGGCCATAAAGCCACGTATTCGTATAATTATGATCGTAATATATGTATCTGCGTGTACCATATTCATACCGTACTATTGCGTTGTTAAAGGCCATAAAAGCGCCTATATTTTGTCATGATTGCATACCGTTCTATGAACGTTGTATTCATGCCGTGTGTTGTGTCGTTAAAGGCCGTAAAAGTGCCTGCATTTTATTACGATTTTGTACCATTTTCACGATTATCATGATATTGTACCATTGATTGTGAAAGTATATTTGTTGTACCATAGCATTTTTTCATGTTGTAATAATGGCCATAAAAGCGCGAATTTGCATTGTAAATTCATGCCATTTGTATGATAATTATTGTACGTTGTTGTACCCTTGTAATTTATAAGTTTTGGAGGTACAGGTAATCGAAAATATTTTGTCTTGTCTGGGGATGATCTTAAGGAGAATTCAGGGATTTTTACACATGTAATTTGTTACTTTTTAGGCAGAAAATGCGAGCATGTCTAGCCCTTGCCATACTCGACTCGTACACATTTAGAACGGTACGACTGCCAGCCGAACTCGATATATATGTAGGAATAGCCCTACCCCGCATGGAAGGATCGCGAAACTTGTTCCAAATTGCCGTAGGAAAGACTGGCCGTGACAGATACCCGTCACGACCGTTCTCACGAACGAGGACCACAAAAATATGGCTGTTCGCCGCAGCACGAACAGCAAAGGTGAAAATTTCCTGAAAAATATAAGTACAAACCTAAAATATCAAAATTCCCAGTGTTCAACGTTATCATTGTCACTGGATAAGTTACTTCGATAAGACAAACTTTGAAATGAAAATTTGGTGTCAAAAGTATCGGCTCCGACCCATAACTTCGGAACCGTTGCGAATTCGAAGATTTAGTACTCAACATTTTAGGTAGAAAATTTTACGATCTTTCTAAAGAAACCGGTTTCGTGGAGATCCGACCCGGATCCACGAACTTATGTGTAGATAAGTATGTACATAAGCGGATAATACACAATTAGTCAAATAATTCAACGAATATTAAAAACAAAATTATATATATGGTATCATTGTAATCCCTAGATCCGAGGCTTTAATTTGAGCCCAGACCGGTCCCGCTGTGCCTACCTTTAGGTGCCCCTTCTGTGAAAATCACAGGAATAACGCCCCGACCAGCGTGTAACACCTCATTGGATTCCTCTTATCAAGACTAACACAAAAATGTACATAACACCATAAAAAATATACCCCGAACCCCAGGAACCGTTTAAAACACCCGAATTTTTGGAAAAATTTGTCATGGACCCTCCCCCTAGGGCCCACTCCCCCATCATCCGAATACGGACGTGTTACATATTAAAACGTTCGGACGGACTTGTTGGGTCCGAATCCGAACCTTATTCGGCACTTCGGCCATTGCCGAGAGAATTCCACCCTGGTTTTACCCCTTACCTTCGCTTCTCTTGTTTTGTTTACCTAGGCTGCGTCTCTTTTGAATTACGCTTCCAAGCACGTGTATATGAAATAAGTATTAAATTTATACGAGGTTTATATAAAGTTTATATTTAATGTGGAAGCTTGTAGAAACTTCTTATCAGTGACAATTCCACCGCTGTTTAATATTAAATTGATATTGGGACCTATGTAGTTTCTGCCAGGATGAAGTTCTAGCTTCATTAAGTAAACAAGCAGGCATACGCGAATTTATATAAAATTTAGATGCTTCGAAAAGTTTCTTATAAACTTCGTATTAAATTAACGATGATATCAAAGTGATTGCCGCTCACCATTGCTTGGGCCACCGACTATTAATCCGTTGAACAAACAATGTCGCTACAACGTTGATATTAAACTGATATCAAGTTCGTATTAACTTGGCTGTTTGATATCGCGATTGACATATACTTTAAGTTCTCAAATTTAAACTTTTGAGTTGTACAGCAATATCGGAGTCACACAAAACATTTTGGTTGAAAATTGGCAGTAGAACTCCGAATCATCCGTAGTCGCACAAGTTTCATTAAGTATTTATCAAAGATTATATATACTCAAGATTTTACTCGATTTACTATCTCTTTGGACACAAGTTCGTCCGTTTATTTTGCTACTTTGTTAGTAGGAATTCAGGAATATTGTCGGATCAGGTTACCTTAGGAACCCAGTCAAGTTTTTATTAATGAGGCACTAGTGCTATAGGCATCGTACACACGCTGAAAAATTGTATCGAACCACAAGTAGACATACCGATTTAACGCCCTGTGAGCGAGACAGCTCACTTAGATTGGAAATTTGGCATATCTCGAGAATTACCCTCAGCAAGTTGGTTATAATTTTACCCGTATCTCGACTAGGATCCGAGACAATGATTTAATATCTAAAACCTCCGAGTATCACGTCGGAAACCTAAACCCGACGACCCTGAATGGGCCCGCCCCCGCCAAAAAATATGAAATAGTTATGTTATCGTACCATGTAAAAAATGTTATCGTACCACTGTCGCATCATAGGAAAATTCATGAGTCGTACCAATGATTATCTCCCCAAACTTACTGTTTTGTCCATATATACAATTGCTCGTTTGTTATAATACTTTGCCGTATGTTGAGCTACCTTATTACATTTACAAATGCATACTTATCATGTACCATAGTCTCGTGATTAGGATGAGCAAGATTGAGTCCCGCAAATTTCCCATTGTACACTTTGTCCCGTACGCCTCACTTGAACACACCCGCTCTAATACCCCCTTTCGCTTATCTGAACCTGCTGTTTTGTCGGAGTACCCTCCAGTAGCAATCGTAGTGCCAAGCGAGCAGTTACTTGAATGGCGCCACTTTCGATAACTAGCCTACTTACCGGTATTTGCTTCCAACCTGGCCCATTATAATAAGTAAGGTAAGCGCAGTTGTCATTAGAAAAGGCTTCGCAGTACACGCCGTGATTTGATTCAGCTGTGAGAGTTCCGTGAAACAGGCGATGACTCCGCAACTTACCCATTAACCACCCTGTTCATTCTCTTATTAGCGTACCATATTAGTGACAATGTACCTGTTGTATTCGCCCGTACAATATGTTTGTGTCTATATCCAAATTTCGACTCATCAATAAATGCTCAATCAGCGTGACTCGCCGATTCCATAATGGTATTAATTATATTACTGTAGGTGTACGACTCGTGCGACTAATTAGGAAAGGTTATTGCCAAAATTACAAGTCACGCTGAGCACCCAGAATAGGAAATTACACGCGAATACGACGTTAAACGTCTAGGAATTTGTCGGACTCTAGTGGGGACCACAGGCTAAATAAATTACCCGTTTAGGAAAAGTAGGAAAATTAATCTAAACCCAAATACCAATTCGATACACTTGCCGGGTTAAACGTAGATAGGGAATAGCGGTATAGTCTCTTTGGCCTGCGAGCAGGTGACGGAGCCGACCTACCTGGGGACCTCAAAGGTAGTACCTCTCAGGCTACGTGCGCATCCCGTCCGGCAGGATAAGAACACATCCTGTGAAGCGCTCCTGCGGCTTGCTAAGCTCCGTAATTTGTTGGGCCTGACCCGAATAAAACGAAAATTTAAATCTGAATTCAATATGTCCGCCCTTGAAGTCACGATAGCCGGGGTCGTATGGGCATTACGTTTGTGGAAGTGCGTAATGCAGCAGCGTCAGGTCGATCTAATACACATGTTTGGTTGGAGCAATAAGTTTCTCAAAATATTTGAGTAGAAATAAGAGCGTGGATAAACGTTGGAGCGAGCTAATTCCAAAGTTTAAGTGCCGTACTTGAAGGGGATCCACGTTAAATCACAAATTTGTACGCAGCATTCACACAGCTCCAACATATTGTGTATTGTATTAATAGATTAAGAGATCTAATAGCATTTTATTTGGAACCACTGTGTTTTGCAATAGGCAACGACATTAGCTTTCACAATAAAAAATATTTACTGTGTCATGAAATTGCCACAGCCCAACTGTTTGGAGGAAAATATAACTAATTTTGGCCAACGATACGAATAAATATTCAACATTTTTGGCACCACAACATGAAACATGTGCAGAAAGTTAGGCTAATGAAGCAGTCTGTCTAGGCCAGGGACGGTCAAAACATGACTTCTTATCTACCATGATGCTCTGTTTTTACTGTACTGAATAGAATATAAAGCTACAAAATCCAAGAAACCGATAATACATTGTCAACTTCATAGTAAATGAATTGCAATCACAACCAACCTGAACAGAAAAGACATTGTTAGTGTGCCCAGTTTGAATTGTGTGCAGCTTCCGCCTCAAACGGGCATCCCACAGTATCACCTTTAGATCATCAGATCCGCTAGCCAACAAACTGTAATACCATTAGGAAACTGTTACATTAGTAAGCACCGTGACAGATATATATATATCCAATAAAGTAAGTAATAACATAAATATTAACAGTAATATTTATGGAACCTATTTCATGAACTGAAGGAAAACAGATCTGCTTTAGCAGTTTCTGTTCTCCAAGTTCAATCTCTATCAATAATTTTTGTTTCTCATTGCAGTGCCCACATGTGAATTTTAGTACTTTCAATCCTGGCACAATATTACAAAAAATGAGTGACAGCGCAAGACAATATTATTACATAATGGTATCCCACCCACATCATTGGGGTTATTCTGTTCTTAGCACACGTGTGATGCTGCATACACGTAACGACAACGATATGTAATAATAATGCTGGACCTTACCAAAGACAAAATGGCAACAGCACCCGACACAAACTTTTTCAATAACAGGTAAGAGAAAGGCGCAGAAGCAATGCAAGTTCGGCACCATTAATTAACTTGTCAACGCAAATTATAGTAAGATTGAAAATTAAAATCGAAGAAATCAAAAAAGTCCTGCTTGGCATAACATTAATTTGGCTTCAAAATTCTTTATCAACATGGCCAATAAAACATAGTAGAAACACATTATGAACAAACCTTCCAGTTTCATTCCACTGCAAGCAGTTCACACAACCTTCGTGGGCCTAAAATAAACCATGCTGTAACTTATAGCAAACTGACCTAATTTGAGTGCACAGATTAGAAAATTTAGCTCAAAATTTAAGAAGCATAGTTTTGTTTTCCTTATTTTTTCATTTCAGTCAATTTAAACGTGTGAAAATTTTTTACACCTTTAACAATAAAACAATATCACAATAAACACTGATAAGTTTTGAAACAAAATCAAATATTGAAAAAATGCTCATATAAAATTTAAAGCATCGAGATTTGGCACATTTCTATGGTACAAATATTGCAGCCAAATGTCTTTTCAAAGTTTGAGTTAAAAATTTGCTGCAATTTGTAATGTAAAATATGTGGCGAGTCGCTATACTTCAAAATTTGTTGCATTGCTGCAATATTTTGTTAAAATTTAGTTGAAAATTTTTTCATACTGTATTCTGATAATCTAGCTTTCCCATGGAGGAACAGGGCACCATAGGTATTTCGGCATCCTACAGGTGCCCCCAGTTGTTTTTGTCTTTCCGAAAAAAATTTTCTGCACAACTAAAAATACGTCAATTTTTCTCTGCGAGACAAAAACATGAAATGTTTCATTGTGGAACTCAAAAATCTTTAAATTTTTGCGTTCCGGCGCTATAAACATTAAATTTGTCGTCAGTCGATAGGGTTTCACTGCGTTTTCACACAACCCCCCATTGCTCAGCTGTGGGTCTCACAAGGTCGACCAGGGGGAAAGCTAATTTCTCGGCCCGGGTACACTCAGTTCGACCTGGAGGCATTCAGCTCGACTCCCCAGTTACATTGGCAGCAGTTTGAGAAGCCAAATAATGGTTTATTTTAACATTTTGAATTAAAAAATGCTTTCGAATTTTAAGCCAAATATTTAAAAGCCTGAAGGCACATTTAGCAAAATTATGCGCAAATTAAAAATTATTTGCAGTTTCCTGAGATAGTAATGCGAGATTCCACATTAGGTGGGTGCACTTGGTCTGTTACTGTCAAGTCAGTTCGGGATCGTAAAAGCGATGAGTGTACACGAGCATACATTTTTCTATAATATACCCGAACAAAGATTGTTTTGCGGTCGCTAATTTTTCAATCTAGCATCGCATTTTTCTGACTGGTAATCATACTACAATATACACATAGACCGCGAAAATAGTTCGATTCAACATGTTATTGGATGAACGCATAACCGCGCGAAATAGAAAAATGATCCTGTATGCAAATTCCGTTCGTACATCGCACAGCCCTTGCTCGCGTTCACTAAAACGCGAATACCAATGGCAAAAATGTAAACGCAAATTCTGGGCGAATCAATTCGTGATTTTGACAAAACAAGAATCCTGGTCTATGCATCTAAAGTGGACTCATGCATAAGTGACAATGGTTACATAAACGAATTTTGCAGCAGTTGCTAGCAACTATTATTCCGGAAGCTTAGACCCGCAGGCGTTATATATTGTGTAAATGCTGCGGTAAGATAGTAGGGTTTATTAGTATACATATAACACACAGAAATAACCGAAACCGGCAACAGTAAATTTTAATAGGACCCGGAAGCAGGTCTCACAAGCCTACGTTAGTAAAATAACTGAACAAAAAAAACAAAGGCACTGCGGCCCTGAAATGCGGTGAGAGTCTCAGTTACACTGCCTTTAATGCAATGCCGATGAAGCTAAAAAATACATGTTTCCTGTTTGTCGTGCTTCGGGTTTTCGTGGCGTGCCAGCATGACAAAAATGTATGCGTCACACATTGGCAGTACAGTAACCAACCTCAACTAGTTTTCCTCCTCCGAGAGTTATGAGACCTATATGGTTGTTATTGATTGGAGAGAAGCGAAGCGTTTTTGTTTTCGTCAGATGGGGAATAATCGGTACCGTCTGCCCATCCGTCGAACTCCACAACAATTACTCGGCCGATTTTAATTTTTATTTCATTTGAAGGGTCTAATATTCTTCAGGTGCAAGCGATATAGGTTTTATCAAAATTTGATTTAGTTAATTAGTAATTAATTAGTTAAGCGTGTTAGCGTATGTTTAGCATTTTCAACAAAAAATCCTTATTTTTCAATGATTAATTAGTTTAAAGCTATTATTTTGGTGAGTATGCCACATATCGCTGTTCTGATTACGAATCTGCTGTTTATTAATATTCGAGGGTGTTAAAAACAGGCTAATTAGTTAATTACTAATTAATTATTAATTAGCTAATTTTTTAAAATTTTCATTGTGCTCAGAAATGAAAAATGTACATGGATGTTTTCTATGTCACTGATCACGAATATAACATTTATGCAGATCTAAAACTTAGCCGTATATGCTAATTAGTTAATTAATTAATATGTAATAAGTTAATTTTTTAAATCACCCGAAAATTTCTTTTTTTTGTGCTCGGGAGTTTTCAATGTCATTAATCATTAATACCTACGTCAGTTTTAAAGCTCTATGAATTTATCATGTTTGCTAATTAGTTAATTTTCGCTAGCTACCTTTTTGTATGGTGAATTTGATATCAGTTGTATAAAACGTGATATTTATTATAAATTGATTAAATATTTAGTTGAAATAAATGTATACATGTACAATGCTTTGCTTATTGCTCAGCTCACTTTTTGCATTTTATTACGTTTACTAGTATGTTATTATGTAGGATTCCTGGAAGTACAAGTTTATCTGGATCTAAAGAAGAATTTTAAGTTATGTATACATTCTGAACTGAGCTGAAACAAACTATGACAGTCCTCCTACTGACACTTAACAATAAACACAGTTCCTTGACCAGAATACAGTTACTAGCGGCATTGAGGTATGGTATTTAACGGCAGGAAATGCAGTTACAATCAGATTTAAGAGCTAAAAAGTGAAACGAAGTTTCGTTCGATGCCGACCGTTTCGTTTAAACGAGCATCGATCTTTGCTATTAATTTAACGAAGTTCGAATGTGTTCAAATAAAGAAAAACGTTTGCGATGTGTCAAATCTTATTTTGCGTTGAATTTTATGAATTTTGTTTAAAAGACGATCGTGTGATTGCGATATCGTTTGATGTAATGTGCACCTAATTCTGACTTTAACTCTATGGTTGGTGCTTGAGGCAATCTGTGACGACAAACATGCATCAATGTAAAATACTAGAAGCTGATTATTTTACGTGACGAAATTTCATATTAAAGCTGGAAAGTTATAAATCTAAGTATTTCCAGATAACGATACTCTACTACGCATATAAGGTTGAACAAGTTTCGCGTGTTAAAACATGGCAGCTCTTTGAATCAGTCAAACAACTACCATAAGCAGTTTCCCAGCGCTGTTTTGTTAGGTTATAGAGTGCCAGTAACGTACGGGAATTATAGTTATTCTGCTTACATTTTAGACAACAATTAGCATATGTTTTGTCTGGCTGCGAGAGAAAAATAAAAACTTTTGTCCAATTTATTAATCGATTATCGAGTTATAAAAAATAACACCGAATTTCCGCTGGATTTTGTCCAACATACCAATTTTGGACCCTTACATCCATGTTTAGAATAATGACATTGGAGTATTAGTTGTATAGATAGTACAGATAACGTCATTAGCATTGGAAATTTAGCTAAACCAGATCATTTACTACCAAGGTACAAAATGTAGGATGTAAAATTACTGTTGGTTTTTAATTAAAAAGCGGCACATATATAGTACTATTGCTTCCTCGTAAAAAAGCCCATAGGCAAGGACATTGATAACGTTATATTTCAACTATGATATACATGTAGTTGAAATTTAAGCCAAATCGGTCCATTTAATATCAAGTTACAGAAGATAACAAACTTCCAAAAAAATTTTGCCTCGAATAATATTAGTTGTGCACCTCATATATACTCAGCCATGACGTTAACTATAGGACTGCAAGTGCTAACACAAATATTTAAACGAAGAGCGAAAATTCCGTGAAAATTTAGCTAAAACTGGTTTTTCAGTACCGCGTTAGAGGCAACGCTACCGACGTTCGTGCTGATTTTGTCCGAAATTATGAGTGTTAAAAACTTTAAAATCGTGAAGACTACTATACAACTTTTATTACTGCAATAGGTATCTGAACTATGATCATTAAAACTGTACAAATATAGGCCAAATCGGTCCACCTATTAAAAAGGTTATAGGTGATAGCAAAATTGCAATTGATTTAAGTCCAAACTCTTGAGTTTTCCAAAACCTGTTTGTTCCCTAATGCAAGAACTTCAGAAAAAAGTGCACACTAAGGTAGCTAAAATTAAAAGCATCTCGATTGTCAAAGTCGGCCGTCTTTAATTTTCCCATTTAAAAAGAGCCCATTCAAATTTGTTTGCACACAGACAAGTCTTTTAACTCATCCGTTCTAGAATATGCCAAAATAATTTGGGCCTAATTTATTCGGGAGCGAACGATTTAAAAGAACCTCTTCCTGTTCTACTGGGGAAACCAGAAGCCGCCTTGGCTAATCACCTCGTACTAAAACTACATTTAATATTAACCATCTTAACGGCCATAACTTGCAGTAACGCCATAATTTGCAGATATTTCAACCTATATTTCAATTTAACAGCTCATAGATTCACAAGAATGAACTTAAACGCATAGCAATATTCGTCATTCGGTTGTTTAATATGTGTCGCAATAAACCTTTCTTAATTATATCTATAATGCAAATCCCAAAAACATCAGTTAAGTATCGCAAATGTCTATTTCTGATTTGTGAGTTCGCATGTTTTATTATGTACATTAACTAGGGTAAAGTATGTGTCACAATCTTAATGAATCCTAGGTGATGGTTGTCGTTTAACCCAAGCTCAAAGGTCATGTGAATATGTTCATCTTTGACTTAAAAACTACAAATCAAACTTCCTGTTTGCTAGAGTAATTTCTGATATTACTTGAAATAAATCTAACGATAAAAATGTCTAAACAAAACGAGCGAAGCCACCTAAGAGAGACATTTAAGAGACTAGCAGAATACGTACTTCGAGTTCATAATCCAAGCTGAGACGAGAAATCAGCTCCGGATAAGCATAGTAATGGCGTTGAAACGGCTGACGGGAATGCACCTGTAACATGAAGAGCAGTGAAATTAATCACGTAGTGTGCAGTACATAATATTAGATTCGCAGTACCATAAGTGTTTTACCAAACTGGCGAAATCACTAAAAGTTAATACACACATATTGTGAACTTACTAGACAATATTTGCGTGGTATATATAGTTCGGCGTAAAAGGTGCCTATGCAGTGGGGGCTACCCCCTAAGGGATGGACGAACCCAGCCCCTCCCCAAAGAAAAAAAACCATATTTACGACAACAATGTGCGCAGATGCCGTGAGCGAAATTTTAGTAATTATAAGCTTAATTAGATAAATTTTAAAGGTTTATTGGGGAACTTATGGGGGAAAATTGGTGAGACTGTAAATTTTTTGGTTATCTCTCTGGACTACCTACTACTAGCAAAACTTCCCTAAGCTGGCAGATCTTTGGCCTCTATGATATAGGGTATAGTAAACTACTTCCTAAGACAACCGGAGAAAACAAATACTTGAAATCAGGAATCAAAAGAAAAGTGCAAAATATATGGTATGATGTATGCTATGGACAGGATAACAAGAGAAACGTTTGTTTTGCACCAAGTCCTACGTCAGTCGCTGGGTAATACGTCTTGCTAAAAATCAAATGTACTATGATTTCAGCAATATTATTCGAATTCAAGACAACCCAATAAAAAGTTTCTGATCGGGTTAGAAACTAAGTCTAGGATAAGAAATAAATTGTATAGCGCATAAGATAAATTATAACATCGGCCGAATGAACCCAACAATCATTATTCCGAGCTCGGAGATCGGTTTTTAATCTTTCCTACCAAAAATATTGGACAAAACAGGTGCGTTTGAAACACATTGACACGTTGAAAGTATACTAGAATTGCAAAGGAAGTGAACACCGATGTACAAAAGACAATTTCCCTACATCTCAAAATAGTATACTTATGTAACAGAGCCTCTCTGGATCGTTGCGAGCTAGATAAATCTTTACACAGTATAACAAACAACATTAATGACCCTCTAGATCAAGGAAGCTATTGAAGTCAAAGGACAAATCGAAATACTATAGGAAATTTAACGTCCCAAATCCCCGTGCATGTGTGAATATGTTTTTGTTGTTTTTTTGCTGAATTTAGGATAGTCATAACTGTATTCGTAATGTATTAATGTATAACCGTGCGTTATTATTAGTACGATCGTTTAAGCGTTGTTCTGGGATTTCCTTGGTACGATCCTTCGATATTTTTATCACGCTTAAATAGTTGTATGTTAATCATTGTGTTGTACATGATTACTGAAATCAGTGACTGTATTGTTCTCGTAGCATTCTAATGATATCGTGGCGTACCATAATAAGCTCATGTTTTTACCGCTACCGTATCCATCTATGGAGTTTGCCCTATTAGTTGTGCATCGTATTATACTAGTATCTCACAAGCGAGGGTGAAACGGAGCAAGAGTGGTTTCATTTTTTAAGTTATCGTTTTGTCTAATCACCTATAACAGGCTGTTTGATGGTTATACAACACAAAAACATCGTAAACCCTGAACCCATTGAAAATATTAAAATCTCGTTGACGCTATACCCAGTAAAAACAACTAACACGCATAAAGCATTTGTGCTGGTCTCTAGATAACCTAACCATCGTATTCAACATACCGAAAAACCTCTATATACACTATTTCTGATACCATGTACCAAACTACTGAAGACCGTCTATATTCTGGAAATAGGGTTCATTGTCCCTAAACCCAAATAAAACGTCAGAAAAGGCATAAGGTACTCGCGCTGTATATACTCTAGATAATCAAACCATCGTATTCAGCCTACCGAAAAAAATATATAGACAATTCTTGATAACATGTTCGTAATGTGTAATCGAAGAACGTGAGATGATCATGTTCTGAAAATCGGGTTATTGACAGTAAACCCATTGAAAACCAACGAAGAAGTATGAACATGATGAACTCTAAATAGCCAAATCATTGTATTCAGCTTTCACAAAAACCTATTATATGGACCATTCTTAATGCCCTGTTTAACAATATATAATCAGACAAATGGAAACGCACATTTTTCAAATTGGGTTCGTGGACCGTAAAATCCTTGATACCACATGAAAAGGTATATATAATACAGTCAAGTTCGACAAAAGATGAAAAAACCTTCGTATTAAGTGTGCTTGATAACCTAATAAATAGGGACTCACTGTAAGATAAAAATAGACAATAACACTGCGAAATTAGAAAATTCCCCATTTCGGACAAAGGGTCGACTAAACATATTCGGACGCACAGCGCACCAGAAAATGGTCCCACAAAAAATCGAGGTAAGCAAAGTTGTAGATATCGATAAGCTGATTCTTAATTCTTTGGATGAGAAGCCTGTATCGCTAGATTTGGGCTGTGAAACACTGGTGCCGTATGCCAAGATTTGGTAAAGAGCCGTTAAAAACATGTTTTTGTCAACTTGACCCGAAAGATGGGATAGGAGTTGTTCTCCTTCAACTAAAGAGTACGTCGTCATTTCTTTTACTATCGAACAAAAAAATTTATTGAAATCCGTCCGTTGAAACGAGTTGTAAATGACAACCACAGACGAAAATTTTTTTCACAATTTTCCCCTAGCGCTGTTAGTGGAAACTCCGCCCGTTCGATTTTAATTATTGAGATATTATAACGACTGTATTATATACGAATGCTATTCCTAACATATCGTGGATTGCGTAAATTTCGTATCTATTTGTTTTGACCCAACCGAAAATGTATCGAATTAATGACAATTACTGTATGAATTATTAGAGTTGTGCAAAATTTATAAAATTGCTCGCCATGTATGCACACTATGTCATGGCCGATTAATAAAAATGTATCAAATTTAATACTATAATTGCATGAACTATTATAAGTGTACAAAATTGTATAAACCATAATGGTTTATATTAATCCTAAAATATTGTTGTACTAAGAAAATTTATTGAATTCATTATTACTAATTTGAGAACTACTATGATTGTATGGAATTGTGTGAAATAATCGATTTTGTATCATATTTCATGTAGTTGGTGCAATTGTAATTCTTATAATTATGCCTGTATGGATCATGTGAAACTTGCATCATTCGCTTGCTAATAGTGTTCATACTCCAAAGATTACTGACATATTTCTGGTTGATCGGGACTGGTAGGACATCTGGCAGTATCTTGCCGGCCCTGACCTTCTTACATTCGTAATTGGCATATCTTGATTGGTTACTTGTAATTGCGATAAACAGAAACTGATGGCACGTGTCACGAATTTGGTAGGATTTAGAAGATGTTGCAGGAAATTTTTTGGAAACAGGATACTCAAGGAATTTATCCCGACCGCCCCTAATTTTAAAAAAGCAAACTCGTTCCAATTTCGGAGGAACCACCTACGCCCTGAATCCGTAGCCAAGCGCAGCGAAGCAATCCGAAGTTAAACGTCCAGGGATTGTCAGACCCAGGTGGGGGCCCCAATGGCTATAAATTCAATTAAGTTATTTTAGAATAACCTCAACCATGAGTTTCGCTATTATTGACTAAACTTCCAGATGACATCATGATAGGTAATAGCGGTATGGTCTCCTTGACCTGTGAGCGGATAACGGAACAAACCTCCATGAGGACGTCAAAGGTAGCACAATACACATTAAATGCGCAACCAATCCATCGGGGTCCGAACACATCCGGTGAAGCGCCTCTGCGACTTGCTAAACTCCGTAGCTTCTCGAGTCTGACTGAGGAAAATCGAAAATTAGGCCCAGCATTTACGTTACGATAGTCGGGTTTATATGGGCACTGCGCTTGGAAGTTGCGTACTGCAGCCGCGTCCCGTTATTAAACTTCCAAGAACACTTATAATTATAACAGAAAGTATTTAAATGACAAACTAACTTCTTCTTCTCGTTGGCGCAGCGACCGAACAATACTTTTGTTATACATAATATTCTGTCAAAGCTATATATATTTTAGTAGCTAGTCTCTTCGCCAAGACGATGAATTCTGAGTGTTGAATATGTAATTCAGAGAGATGCGCACAACTATATTGCGCATTAAATTACAAAGTAGACCACCGAATATCAGTCATGTTGCTTAAATAGTTGAGACGATATACATAAATTATTGTGCCTGTAATGCATAAATAAGTAGATGCTAAATTATTGTAATTTGAGACCATAAACACCAATATATATCGATCGCTTACAGAGACAATACCATTTTCGTGTGTTTTCTGTACCAAGGGACATTGACAGAACTTGCTAACTCAAAGTTGCATAGTAAATAATGAAAATAGCAGCACACATAAAATGTATTGCTCTACAAAATGATACGAAAATACCCATATATGGCATGAGTGGTTGCGGAGATATAACCATTTCCGTGTATTTTGAGTCCTACGGGCCTTTTGAAAACCATTTTTGATCCTACCCGACAGCATATATAACAGCAATAGCAGCACACTATTTGCAGCTACACAGAGAAGTAGACGATCTAAAAAATGATGTGAAAACACCCATATAGCATGAGCGGTTGCAGAGATATTGCTGTTCTCGTGCATTTTGGGTCTCTTGTGCGCATTAAAACCCCTTTTAATCCAAACCCCACATTCTGAAAGAACCCCGTAGCAAATCATTATATACAGTCTAGCTTTTCCTCCGGATCCAAATTTATGGGAAGACGAACCGGTGAGAGGGGGCAAATTAAGGGAGTGGCTGCCTTAATCTAAAGGTTCACAAATATGGAGACCTCTTCCCTTCCTTTACCCCTAGTCTTCGTTCTTCCCCTCTCTCTGGATGGTATCGGGGTCCCACATTCGCGGGACATCCTGTCTGGTCCTCCATGCCCCACCCAACTAGTATTTTCACTTACTGAAACATTTCAATGGTTTTGTTAGCTTTTCATTAGTTATGTTGTGTAGGGGCGGGCAGTCACGCTCGGGTTAGTAAATCCCGCCCATATGGGTAGCCCCCTAGCGTGGCTAGTCGTCCCAGTAACTTAGTTATACCCGTACCGCAAACCCAACCCTCGTAATAATTTTGTTAGTATAAATATGATATATATATACCTGTTTTCTAAATATATTTTTCGGGTTGTTACGCGGAGAAATGCAAGATGGCGGTGCGGTTTCGAAGCGAAATGTTATGTAGTGTTGTGGTTATATCATTTGTTGTTTTCAATTTATTTTATTCTATCGACCTGCCGGGGCCTGTTAAATAACAAACCACTGAGTTACCACACGCCCTGTTACTTCTGTGTGAGATAAAAGCAATACGTACATACTGTATGGTGCAAAATACTAGTGTATAATGTAAAGTAGCTACTACCCTAACTACATGTCTTGCACATTGTGTGTTACCTGCCATATATGCCAAAAGAGCATTGGCCATGATAGTCATTGTAACACCGGACCAGGGGTCGGAATGACGATCGAGTCCCCGCGAATAACAAATATTTAGTGCACACTTATGCATCTTACAACCGCTGACATAATATCCAACAAAACGGTGAAGATTGCAACGAGCCTGTCGTGGTAAAAGCGAGTGATGCATCCACGGAGCCATGGAAGTTTTGTAAACGACAACGTGCGAGGTCATATGTATAGAATATTGAGGTAAACCGAGTAAATATGTATTGTATTGGGAGTTAAACTGGTTTGTGGTCGGGATGCGTGTGTTATACGCGAATAAGGCAGTGTGAATGTGTGAATATATATATAATATTGCGCTTATTAGTGGCGTCGTCAGGTAGTACCTAGTAGCATATAATTTTTCTTATTCCTGGTCGTTTCTTTCCTTTCTTTCTGCGTTGTATATTGTACTTTCGATGGTGGGATATGATCCATCAATACAATAGTGTTGATAGTCACAGTG